>PVIU01011290.1:0-65511 GCA_004026605.1 Ondatra zibethicus
GTCACTGTTGTCATCACTCTGCAGCCACGTTTAACAGCACAGCCAGGTAATAAGGAGAGCGTTTCACTCACCTTGCAGATACAGATGCACGGATGGATATTAATCCAGGAATGTCAAACTGGAACTGAGCTAGAATCTTCCTCCACGCTGGATAGCTTTGGGGGGCGGGGCAGAAGGTACTGTGCAGACAGCTGGGTAGCGAATTTATCAGTAGTCTTACCCAGCTACGAAGCCATTATGCTACAATACTGAGCAGCCTGACAAGCTGTGCCCACTGCTACAATAGTGGCATGGCCGTTAGGGAGGGTAACTGACCACTTTGTGATTGAAGCCCAGGCCTGCCGCACAGTAAGGAAGACATGACTGATGGCTTTAAAGCTGGCCCAAATCCCATGGGTCCTGAAGAGCTAGCCCATCTGTTCAGGTTCTGTGTTTTGAAAAGAGGCACATTCCTGGAGTGTCCATGGAGATTCGGTGAGGGGTACGTGGCCAATGGCAGAACCTGACAATCCACGTCATTTCCTGACCAAAGCTGTAGGGACAATGAGGGCACTTGCTCAGAAGGACAGATGAATGTACGGTGTATGTAGGGAGTGGAGAAAACTAGTAAAAAAAAAAATCTATTTTCTTCTGTTTGCCGAGCCATGAACTGGCTGAATTTCCCTACTGGAGTTGAGAGTCGGGGAAGACTTCAAGGGGAAGGAAAACGAAAAACATTCTAGTGATATTGAGGTAGTAGAAAGCCTTTCCTAATTTCAGAATAAGCAAAACATAAGCATTTGGCAAACGGCAAGATTGTAAAGTAGTGTAAGCTGTAGAATCACTTTGGAATCTGAGGCACAGCTCCAGATGTTTTACAGCCTTTTGTTCTGCTGTTCCCCTGAGTGTGACTTACTGCAATCCTCCTAGACTCACAGACCCAGCTCCAGTGGCTGCTCATGGCCAGTTGGATGCAGCCAGGGATGAGGAGGTTGCAGCATAGCTCTGTTGGTTGAGAGCTGTACAGAGGTGCATGTCAGCATAGATTTCAGATTCCTCTCTTAACAGTTATTGAGCTGCAACTCTGCTATTTTGGAATCTGTGGGATCAAGGACATCAGAGACCTATAGATTGGTCCAAACTCAAGAAGAATATAAAGATTCCGAATGGAATCATTGATCCCTAGGCCAGAGTTGGGGTACCATTTGTTTCTTCAGCATTACAGGTGAGATCGGGGTCCCTAGACCACTCCATCCATCGGCTCCTGCTCTGGGCAATGCTGGCTGACTGCTGCCCACTGACCATCAATTTTCCTCTAGTCTTTAAAGACTGAGTCTGAAGATTGACCCCATTAGCTTGTGGTTACTGGTTCACTCGAAGACGGGTTTTCTTTGAGATTGGAAGGTGAACTGGGAGCAGAGCGAACTAGAATGTCTGCCAGCTGTGAGGAGAGTCAAGTGGATCAAGCAGGCCACAAGGCGTTATCCTAGGACTTCTTTGAGACGATAGCTATATAGGAATGTCTGTCCTGACAGGTCCAAGGCCTCCTCAGCAGGTTTATGAGGGGAAGCAAATGGTCCTTTGTTTCCGGAGCAGAGCTAGTCTGGCGTTGTATCCTTTAGAGATGGGCAGTTTTTGGCACAGCGACCATCTAGGTGTCTACCATTGAAGTGTCTCCATCCTAGATAGGTCAACGCGTGGGTTGCTCTCTAATGTCTCAGTTCCCAATCGTTGCCTTATAGATGTTAAGTGGGGGTCTTCAGGCCAGCTCCACAGGACCAACTGCGAAGCATGGTGCATTATTTGGGGATGAGAAGGAATTGATCCCTATGGTATCCACATTTATTTCTCTCTCTGAAACAGAGGCAGTTGACTGAAAAGAGACACGTGCCCTTAACTATGTCTAGGGCCCAGTGGACCTAGGAACACCAATACATGTTTTTCTGTGCATGGGGCCCAGAACCTGAATTTTTAGTCATTTGCTTTCTCACTCTTGCTGCTTTTCTGCCCGGTGATGCGTCATGGGAAGCTCGGGTTAGTACTTGTCACTGTCTCAGGTGAAATGAGGTGTTTACAGCGGAAAACAACTTGAGCTGGCTTCAGAGAAGAAAGCTCAGCTTGCTCCAATTTTCATAATGATCTCGTTGTTTTTAATATTCACTTTAGAATATTATCCATTTTTCTCTCTTCTTGTGATAAAAATGTCTGGCAGGGCCAGTAGGTGTGGACGGGTGTGGAGAGGTGAGTGAGTGGCTATGGGAACCCAGAAGGCCAGAAAATGTGACCAGAGGGTGCTCCTGGTCTGAACAACTGTCATCTTAAGGATGTGGGGCAGACTTTCAGGGCCCCCTCTCTAGGCATGCTCAATTCCCCCCATTGTAGGGAATACACTTCTGTGTTAACTTGGGTTCTGCTGGCCTAGCCATCCTATAAGCTGGCAGAACAGAGAGGGAAGTACCTGAAGTGCCTGCCTCAGCTTCATGAACAGCTTAGAAGGCTAAAATCAACCTCCCTGTTAAACCCTTAGACCAAAAGCTTTAGGGCTGGGAGGCTGGCTAGTTTTGATTACCTTGACACACACCAGAGTCATCTAGGAAGATTCTATCAGATTGGCCTGTAGTCAAGTCTATGGGACATTTTAAATTTACTACCACTAATGATTGATGTGGGATGATGTCCCAGCCCCACTGTGTGGTGCCACTCCCGGGCAGCTGGTCCTGGGTTGTCTAAGAAAACAGGCAAAGCGAACCAGCACTCCTCTACGGCTTCTGCCTCAGTTTCTGCCTCCAGGGTCCTGCCTTGAGTTGCTGCTCTCCTTCCCTGCAGGATGGACTGTAAGCTCTAAGCTAAAACAAACCCTTCCCTCCTCTGGTTGATTTCGGTCATGGTGTTTATCACAGCAATCAAGAGTGAAGTGGTACAGTGGCCTCATTCACAAGTGAGTTGTGTCTGCACAGCCTGAATGACCATGGCTGTAATTCAATTATTTAGCCAGCCCACCTTCCACTGCTTCTGAATCCATGGATTAAGTCATCCTTCATATGAACATCCATACCAAATGTAGACTTTTGTTTTATCAGTATCCTCTAGATAAATAATAGGCAGTAACAACTATGCACTTAGGACTTACAATGTATTTAGCATATAGGGAGATGTGTATAGATGGAAAATGGCAAACATTCTTCATAAGAGTCTTGAACATGTATGTGACTTTATGATGTTCCATGTATGGACTCTGGAGCTAGGCCTCCACAAAGACCTGTGGACAGCTGTGTAGGCTTCCTGGAGGCTTGGGGATCAGCACTGGCATGATCTTTGCACCCCTGCTTCCCTGCCGATGCCTGATGATGGAGTTGATACTTCTTAGTCCTGCCTCTCTTCTGCCTGGCAGACGTCTATTCATCATCCAGAACCCCTGATGCTGCCTGATCTGTGAAGCCACTGGTAACACCAACTGCTCAGAATAAACTTAGCTGCCACTCTACTGTTGAGATGTTGCCGTGACAATGGCCTCGCTTCCCTGAAGAAACTGCCATGTCTTCTGGCCTTTCTCATACAGAATGTTCATGAAGACCTAAAAGCACACAACTGTAGCTGCCTAACTATAATCATCAAAAGTGCTCATTTAAATTCTTCTCTCATCTCAGATTTCCTGGGTATTAGGAGTGTCGGGCTTGAACATGGGTAGACGACCATCCCTGATCCCATTTGGAGGCCTTTTCTGTAAAGATGTCAGTCCAGAAATGCAAATGGTGACAGGTAGGGTCGGTACAAACAGACTTCCTGCAGAAAGAAAGTGAACCTTACTAACCATGATGCTTCATGCATGTGGGCTGCAGAGTGGTTCAATAGCACCACCAGGCTCCAAATCCCTGCCCTGTTTTACGTGTTAGAACAATGGTTCTTAATCTGCGGGTCATGATCCTTAGGGGTCAAATGACCCTTTCCCAGTCATTGCGTAAGACCACCAGAAAACAGATATTTACACTATGATTCATAACAGTAGCAAAATTACAGTTATAAAATAGCAACAAAATAATTTTATGGCTGGGGGTCACCAAAGCATGTATTAAAGGGTCACAGCATTAGGAAGGTTGAGAACCAATATTTTAGAAACATAATCCCCTCATCTGTAACCTCTCCCACTTTATAGGGCTTTTACATGCAGATTAGACTATCTATAAAGCATTTATAATTACCTCAGAAGAGGCCAAAATGGTTGCTAGTGCTGGTAAAGTTAGCCAACCTAAGTGATCTCACTGCTGCTAGGTGTTGATAACAATTAGTAACCATTGAAGGAAGATGTGGACATGGGAGGCTCATGGATGTGTCCCTCAAACACGTTCTATTGTCCTTAATATTCCTTGAGGTACGCATTCAATAACAGAATTCAAACCTTATATCCTTAGATTAGCTTTTAATTAGGCTGTTCCCATCAGACGTCATCCCCTAGTGACTTGGCCGAGCGAATGTGCCCTGTAGATTACCTCCTCACTCCAGAATATCACTGTTCACTGCCAAAGCAAACAGGGGATTAGACATTTGAAGCAGAATTTAGTTGAGTGGGGGCATGTGGTTGTTGAATTTTGATTATCCACATGGTATTTTAAAAATTAGATTATGCTTTGTTTCCATTTAACAAAAGAAGATCAGTGTAGTTGGTGTTTCTGCTAAAACAGAAATTAACAAACACTCTTCAGTGAGTAGGTGGATTATAGGGAATGAGAAAAATCAATAAAGGATTAAAAACTTAAAAGTCAATTTAGAAGGTTTATCTATTGAAAACCATCTTGTTGCAGAATAGATCTGATCAGCAAATGCAAGTGTATGGCAGGTGTCACTCTGGTGTCCCCTACCCCGTGAGCACTGTGAGGGAAGAATTGTAGAGTGCCTACCTCTCTTACCATCTTATCTACTGGACAAGATGTGCCAAGAAAGGCTCAGTCACTTGTTTGTGTCAGACTAACTGAGCAAATGGTGATGGGTAGCCATTGTACCCATAGACCTGGTGTGGTCAGAATTTAAGGCTGTGTGAAAAGGATATGGGGCCATTTTCTAGCAACTCTGTCCTCTGAGAACAGTCAGACCCGGTAATTCAGTAAATGCCACATTTTTAATCTGAGGATAATTCTGCTTTCAAAGTGAAGTACCATGTCAACCCTGAAACCATTTACACACAAACAACAAAAACACACTCAGTAGGTTGTACTGAGATACATGTCATGTACGTGCATACACTTACATTCATATGTATGTAACAATAATAGTTGAAGAGGAGAAGGTGTCAGTTTGAGAGTGATGGGTTGGAGCAGGGTTGGAGTGGCTGGAGGAGAAAAGGGGAAAGGGCGAAAGTGATGTCATTCTATTTTAATTAAATATTTAAAATATTGCCCTGACCACTTGACAGGCACAGCAGGAAGGATAGAGTCAGGAGAAAGAAACAGGAAAGATGGGAGAGGAAGAGAGAAGGGGATCAATTCATCAATTCGCATGCAATTGGTGTGCCTTTTTAGCATTCTGAGATCCCCAAATAGGCACCCCTCTCCCTTATACCTAAAGCTTTGTGTTTGTTACTGTAAGTCCACCAAGTGCCAAGGCAGCTTTGGCTGTGGAAGGAGAAAGCTGCAGTCCAGGACCTGGGCTAAGGGGAGAGTACACCCCCCTTAGGGCTGATCATCACTCAGCCAATTAAACTGTCAGTCTTGTGGAAGCTTGGATCTCTAAATGGGTCTATAAGTAATTTCCCAAATGGGGCTTCTGCACTCTAACAGGGTGCGCTGATTTTAAGAGCTACTACAAGAATGAATTTGCTGAATGAATAAATCTGCAGTAGCATCCAGTCAAATGTGAAAGGCTGGCCCAGGGCAGAAATAACCTTTGAAAAAAAGGGCTCATTCATGGGGCACAAAAGCCACCACACCATGTAAGTGATTCCTCATTCATCAAGGGGCAGGCCATCAGCACATTCTTTGTTTCCGGCAGCTGAGACTTCAAATAAAAACCCTTCTGCAGCCCAGAAATAAGACTTCTGCCAATCTCCTCACACGAGACTACGGCACCCAGCTGTATTGCCACCAATTAAAGTTCATTGCACAAATCTTGTCAAGTTAAGATGAGGCCAAGAGATGGTTTTTGCCCAGCTTGCTAGGGATGTAATAAGAGCAAAGGCGGGTGGGCTGTGAAGCAGCGTGAAAGGAGTTGACGACATCACACAGGTGGTTGAGTGTCAGAGTCAGGAGAGGGCTTGCAAGCTCTCTGCTGCTTCTGCTTTGGCCAGCTGTGCTTCGGCTCCCCAGCTGGCACTCCTCAGAGTGCCAGACATGAGGATGCTGCTGAAGTAGAAGGAGGCAGGACCATCTTGAGATGGAGGGAGGGTAATGGACCAAGTAGAGACCTAGGTGACTCTGGTTTTGGCCTCCACACTTTTTCCGTGGTGGGCATTTCTGTGGATGAACACTCAGAGACACATATATTAATGCTACTGTAGCAGAGCAGATGCCCCAAGGCATTCTTCCCTGGTAATTTGTAGTGCATGGTCTCCAGCAAGAGTGGTAGAGATGCTGGGAAGTTGTGCAGAAAATTCAGTCCCTCTGGGAAACTTGGTAGAACTGAACATACTTTTGTACTGTGTCCAGGGACCCCTGGGCACAGATGCAGTATGTGAATTGGCTTACCTTGTATCCTCAGAGCTCCTAAAGCCTGTCCTTGGAGGAGATGAAAAGCATGGTATCCTCATGGTGTGGGAAGTCCTTCTGTATATGTGTTGCTTTTATTGGTTAATGAATAAAGGAGCTACTTGGGCCTATGACAGGGCAGAATGAGGTGGAGTCAGGGAGACGCCATGTAGCTGCCGAAGGAGAAAGACGCTAGCTGCCAGCCAGAACCTTACCGGTAGGCCACAACCTCGTGGTGATTCACAGATTAATAGAAATTGGTTAATTTAAGATGTTAAGAGTTAGCTAGAAATATGCATAAGCTATTGGCCAAACTGTTGTAGTTAATACAGTTTCTGTGTGATTATTTGGGTCTGAGCAGTCGGGGAACAAATGAGCAGTCTCCACCCACATCCTCACTCCTGTGAGGGTCTCTCCAGAGAAGTGGGTATTATTATTATTTTGTTGGTATGTTTTATAGACATTAGTTATTATTGACATTTTACTTTCTGAAACATTTCAAAGAGGTGAATTTTATCTTTTAAGGGTTTTCTCACTATCATTTGTAAATAGATTTTGTGGGAGTTGTGCAGTCTCTGTTACTAATTCCAGAACATTTGTCATCACCCCTCCAAAAACTTGTCACTCTGTAGAAGTGCCCCCTCTTCTCTCTGTCTCCACAATGTCACTTTGGATGTTTGATACACATTTCATAAGGCAGCACGTGACCTTTTGTCTCAGAATTTTTTCACCTGGTATTGCATGCCCACGCGTTACCTCGGCTCGCCTTATGCTATAATGAATACAGAATCTTGGATGCCTCTGAAGGAAATGTAGCTCCTTGTATGCAGAGCTGAAAATTCAAAGAATATGGCACCGATTCTGGCTAGGTCCTCCCTGGCTAAGTCACATCATGGCAAGAGAACATTCTAGAGGGAGATGGGGTGTAAGAAGATAGATTGCAGGGGCTGGAGAGATGGCTCAGTGGTTAAGAGCATTGCCTGCTCTTCCAAAGGTCCTGAGTTCAATTCCCAGCAACCACATGGTGGCTCACAACCATATGTAATGAGGTCTGGTGCCCTCTTCTGGCCTGCAGACATACACACAGACAGAATATTGTATACATAATAAATAAATATTTAAAAAAAAGAAGAAGAAGATAGATTGCAGTCCCGTGAGAACCACCCAGTCCCATGAGAACTACATCCATTCCTCCAAGGGTGATGCTCACAGTGACGTAGCAATATCTCACTACATCCCACTTGTGGTGGTTTGACTGAGAATGGCCCCCATAGGCTTTTACATTTGAATGCTTAGTCTCCAATTAGTAGAACTGCTTGGGAAAGATTAGGAGATGTGGCCTTGTTGGAGAAGGTATGTCACCGGAGATGGGCCTTGACATTTCAAAAGCCCATTTCAGGCCCAGTCTCTGTCTCTCTTTCTTCATCTGCTTGGTGCCTGTGGATCAGGATGTAAAGCTCTTAGCTCCAGCTCCAGCACTATGCCCATCTGCTTTCTACCATGATGATCGCGGACTAACCCTCTAAAACTTTAATCAAGCCCCTGGTTAAATACATTCTTTTATAAGAGTTTCCTTGGTCATGGTGTCTCTTCACAGAAATAGAATGGTAATTATGATACCGCCTTTAAAGGTTCCACCACATGCCAACATTGCTGTGCTGGGAACCAAACTCCTTCAACACGACTGTGTGGGGAACACACTCATATCCAGATCACAGCATGGACATGCAATGAGTTATCAGAATTTCGTTTATCTATTCATCAGTGATGAACATTTGAGAGGCTCTCATGTTTTTGATTTGTGAGCAGCACAGTTCTGTGTGGATGGGTGTTGCAGTCTAGGACATTGCTGGGATAGCTGGCTGTTCTCTTGACTGTAGGAAGGGGCTGTTGTTTCAGGTAGCTGTACTCTGTCCATTCTCACCAGCAAACTTCAAGGATTCCACTGTTTCTGCATTCCTCCCAACACCTGTCATTATCTGTAGGAGGAAGCCAGGGGACCAGTTTCAACCTGTTATGCAGCCCAAATGGAAATCCCCTCGGGCTAGCTAATAGGAGCTTCCAGGCTGCTAACTTTCCCTTGAGCCGACCTAGAGTTTGGCTGGGCCTGGTGACTGGCGATATCGGGAGACCAGATGAAGTGAACCAATGAGGAGCAGACAACACAGCCTTCCCCATGACGACACCCTTTGGGCCCTGGGAGGAGGGTAGAAGGGTCAACCCCACATCCCAGTAAAGGAGTCTGCTTCAGCTTCTCATTTGACTCCTGGGGTCTGTGTCATTGGTCCATGCCTTCTCACCACCTCCCGCAAGGGGTGGCCAGGAGGGATGATTCCAGCATCAATTATCTACCCTTTTGACTATAGTATCATAGTATGTGGGAAGTCATTATGACTTTAAAAACATTTTGGAATTTTCCCGCTTTTTATTAGTTCTTTGGGAATTTTGTACGATGTGTTTGGATCATAGTCACCTCTCCTCCACCCTTCCTAGGTGCACCCTCCCTTCCCTACACACTCAACTTTGCGTCCTCTTTTTTTCTTAAAAAAAAAAAGTACAATTTGTGCTGCCTATATATTTTTAAAAGTTCTCTCATATTTTATATCCCAAACACAGTTTCCCATCCTTTCTCCCCTCCCAGTTCCTCCCACCACCTCCCCAACCCCCTCACCCCCCCCCCGCATCCTCCCGTGGATATCAACCAAACGTGGCACATCAAAGTTGCAATAAGACTAGGTACCACTCCTCATATTAAGGCTGCACGAGGCAACCCAGTAGGAGGAAAAGGGTCCCCAAAGCAGCCAAAAGAATCAAAGACAGCCCCTGCTTCCACTGTTACGAGTCCCATAGACATAAGAGCTACATAACCATAGCATAAATGCAGGGGGCCTAGGTCAGACCCATGCAGGCTTCCTGATTGTTGGTTCAGTCTCTGTGAGTCCCTATGAGCCTAGGTTAGTAGGTTCTGTGGATTTTCTTCCATGTCCTTGACCCCTCTGGTTCCTACAATCCTTCCTCCTCCTCTTCCATAGGATACTCCAAGCTTTGCCTAATGATTGGCTGTGGGTCTCTGCATCTATTTCCATCAGTTGCTGGATGCAACCTCTATGGTGATGATTAGGCCAGTTGCCTATATATCTTGGATGTGTGGCTTTCCTTGTAACACTGTCAGCCTACCAGAGGCCACACCCTTAAAGATAACTAACCCTCCCTTTCCCAACAGCTGTCAATTGCCAGTGGCTCCAGAGGTGAGACTTGATGCCATTTCCTCTCTCCATGCTGAGGTTTCGTCTGGCTTGAGATTGTTCAGGTTTTGTGTATGTTGTCTCAAATTCTATGAGTTCATATGTACATCAGCCCTGCTGTGTATGGAAAACGGTTTCCCATAGTCATCTACCACCTATGGCTCTTCTTTCTGCCTCTCTCTTCCACTTCTGAGCCTTGAGGAAAGGGCTGCAGCATAGATGCCCCATTTAAGGCTGAGCACATTGTGGTCTCTTACTCGCTGCACCTTTGCTAATTGCCAACAAATGCAAAGAGGAGTCTTCTCTGAAGACTGAGAGATGCATTACTCTATGGGTATAGCAATATGTTATTAGGGGTTTGTTTAACATTGTGTCCATTTGACAGAGTAACAGTGGTAGGTTCTCCCCTAGGACATATGACCTGTCTAGACAGAGGTTCTTAACCCCGATGTCAGTGCCACAGATGAATTTTAACTTGTGGAGCATGTATTAAATCCAATCAGAAAAATGGTTGATTTTTCCCATGATACTGTGCCATTATTACATCAGTGGGCACGTCTTCCGGGGGCAGTCATGGTTGTGGCTCGTAAGGGTCACAACTGAATGAGATCAGTGATTAGTTTTCTCCTTAGGGAGTACGCATAGCAAACAAGAAGGGAGGGAGCTTCTAGGGGAGTGCCAGCTTCATTTCTATCTGCTCTGTGACTCAAGTGTGTATTATCTTCCACAATAGGGCTCTACCATCAAATTATGGGGGTGAACAGGTACATTGGCTGCAGCCTATAGTGTTCGGGGTCTGTGGATCTTCATGCATCAAAGACTCCATAAGAGGCATCTAGTGAAAATATTGTTTCCCCATTATATAGTAACTCAAAATATTTTTATGAGAATAAATATGTATTATAGGAAGTGTCTACAGTAGGTTTCCATATGACTTTTCAAAATGTCTTTCGTGTTAGCTATGTCTACATATAGCCTCTCATCTACCCTGCCCTCCTATCCACCTCCCCATTTAAACTGTCCAATTATTCTACCTTAACCCTTTATACCACTGTATTCTCTCTCCCCTCCCTGGAAGCCTCCCCTCCCCCCATAGGCCCTTACTGGTTTCCCTCTATGAGGATTCCAGATGAAACTAACATATCTGAAATTCAATACTAACACCCATAAGCAAGAGAAAATATGACATTTACCTTTCTGGGTCTGGCTTGCCCTACTTAGAATGATTATTTTCAGCTCCATCCATTTACCTATGAATTTCCTAGCTTTGTTTTTTGTTAACGGCTAAATAACAGCCCGCTGTGTACTTATGCCACATTTTCATTCTCCGTTCGTTCTCAGCTAATATGCATCTAGGATGTTTCCATTTCCTGATTATTGTGAGCAGAGCAGCAGTGGTCACAGATGAACAGGTGTCTCTGAAGTGGATATAGTTCATGAGTGGCATAACTTGGGTCATGTGGGGGGGTCTCACTGAAACTTCCTGAGACCCCTCTGCCGTGGCCACACCAGTTGCACTCCCACTGGCAGTGAATACGTGTTCCCCTTTTCCCATATCTAAACCAGCATTTGTGGTCGTGTGTGTGTGTGTGTGTGTGTGTGTGTGTGTGTGTGTTTTAAATCGTAGCCATTTAATCTCAAAGAAGTTTAAATTTGCATTTCTCTAATGGCTAATGATGCTGAACCTTTTGATGTCTTGGTGTTTTGGTATTTTAATGGCTGTGCTATCTCCCCAACCAAGGTTGTTAAACTTTAAAAAGAAAATATTTCTCAGCCATTAGTATTGTGTCTTTTGCAAACTCTCTATTTAGTTTCAGAACCTGCTTTATAATTGAGTTGTTTTCTTGATGTTTAGTTTTTTTATATGATATTTGTTTCATTTTTTGCTTTTTGTATATTTTAGATATTAACCCTCAGTCAGATATATAGCTGGTACAGACCTTTGCCATTCTTTGGGCTGCTGACTTTTCATTCAGTGATTGTATCCTGTGTGATACAGAAGCTTTTCCATTTCATGGGATCCTTTGATTAACTGTTGGCTTTAATGCTTGTACTTGGGGTTCTGTTTAGAAGGCTTTCCTGTGCCAATGAGTCCAAGTGTAATCCCTATTTCTTCTCTTTTAGATTTGAGGTACCATGTTCCTGATCCAACTGAGTTTTGTACATCCAGAGTTAGTTTCTTGGTGGACTTCTTCTGGATTTTTCTTTTGTTTTGTTTTTTTCTTTTTCCTCCATTCAAGTCACATTTCTTCTTTTAACAGTGCTGTTTTTTTTTTTTTTTTTTAAAAAAATGTCCTAATTATAGTAAGCACGGGATCTCAATTTCTTTGGTTTGCTGGTATTCGCCTCTGTTCTAGGTCTTCTGTTTCTCTGCTATAGCCTGGTACCTTCAGCAGTTTGACCAGGGTGCCTGGAAGGCATTTTCCCTGGCAGTGTGTGCTGGTCCTGGGCCTCTAGGATGGATAGGGCAACCTGATGTTCCTAGCCAGGTGGCTGGCAAGGCTCTGGCATTCTGGGTCATGTGTAATTGCCTGAGAGTCCTTAATGGGTATTGGACTGGGATCTGGGGGTCCCAAATGGAAAAAGATGGGGTTAGGGGAAGTAGCAAGTGGCTGCAGTACTTAGCTGACCTGAACTGATCAAGTAGGGAGGGGTAATGTTGGTGTCCTACCTGGGTCCAAACCATGTGTGTTGTCTGCAGAGCCCTTGGTATAATCGGCAGACTTCCAAGTCAAGGCAAGGAAAGAATCCCATGCAGTCTGTCAACTGGTATTTGTGAAGCGTTGACAAGCCTTTTCAAAGAAGGAAACAGTGATCCTCTTTTTCTAGAATTCCTGTCTCAGAACTGTAAGTACCTTCTGGAAGGAAGGTGAAGGTAGAACGACTACGTGCATGCTGAGTGATGTGCAGGGTGAGCACAGAGCTGAGGATGGAGGGGGGCTGTCAAGCTGATTCTACTTCCAAGGAGCAGACCTTCCTGCCATGAGCATATTTGCCCTCCCAAGGACTGGGGCATGCATACTGACACAGTGTCCTTAACGGATGTCACTCACACAGTCTCCTCTTCCCGGGTTTAACAATGATGCATTGGCAAGGTAGTGTCTGTTCTGACACAGGGCTTTGGCTGTATGGCCATGAGGTGTGTGTCTTGTTTTTCTTGAAGCTGGAGGATATTATGGCTCTTACTCTAGAAATCAGCGTGGGCTCTTGGTCACGTTTCCTCTTTGGTTCTGGGAAACTGTTTATTGGTCTGTAGTCTTCCCTAAAGAGCAGAACAAGGTCTTCAATCTCTTCTGTATTCCTCTTTTTGCTCAGGGTTATTTCAACTATCTGGATCTTTTGTGGATCTTTTTTTTTCTCTGTTTCTTTGAATGAGATGGGGGTTTTTAATTGGACCTGTATTAATGTATAAATGGCTTTGGGTAGAGTGGTCATTTTCACAATAATAATTCTACGAACCCTGTCAGCATAAGATATCTTTTATATTTTCTACTGTCTTTATCATTTTCCCCAGAGATTTAAAATTTTCATTGTAGAAGTTGGTTAGGTGTATTCCTACTTTATTTTCCCCAAGGCTATTATGAATGCGAGTGTGCTCATAAATCTCCTTCTCTGCATATTTCTTGCTGGTGCATTGAAAAGCTATTGATTTTTTGCATGTTGATTCTGTATCCATCACATTGCTGAAATTGTTGATTGATTCTAGAAGTTTCCCAATATAATGTTTCAAATTTCTTATAATAGCTTGTCATCTACAGATAGGGATAGTTTGACTCCTGTATTACTCAGAATGATTTTTCCAATTCTATCCATCTACCTGAAAATTTTATAAATTCATTTTCCTTTATGACTGAACCACATTTTCCTTATCTGTCCATCAGCTGATGCACACCTCAGCCATCTCCATTCCCTGGCAGCAGTGAACATGGATGAGCAATTCCCCCGAAGTAGGATATAGAGTCCTTTGGGCAGATGCCCAAAAGGGGTATAGCTGGGCCATTTGGTAGATTTATTTCTACCTTTCTGAAGAACCTCCACACTGATTCCCATAATGGCCGTACCAGTTCGCACTCCCACCAGAAGTGACTAATTCTTCCTCTTTCCCCATAACCAGGCCAAAATTTGTCATTTTTAAAAATATTATCCATTGTGGCTGGGGAGAGATGAAATGCCAGGCAGTTTTAATTTTTATTTCCCCTGTGGCTAAGTTTATTGAACATCTGTAACAGTATTTCTCAACCATTTATATTTTGTTTTCTCAGAATTCACTGATAACCTCTATTTTAGTTAGGGTTTCTGTTGCTATGGAGAGACACCATGCTCACGGCAACTCTTACAAGGAAAATATTTAGTTGTGGCTGACTTACAGTTCAGAAGTTCAGGTCCTTATCATGGCGGGGAGCGTGGTGGCATGCAGGCAGACATGGTGCTGGCTACATCTTGATCAGAAAGCAACAGGAAATGGACTATGACACTGGACAGTATCCTGAGCATAGGAGACCTCAAAGCCTGCCCCACAGTGACACACTTCCTCCAACAAGGCCATCGTCATTCCAACCAAGCCACACCTCCTAATAGTGCCACTCCCTTTTGGGGCTATTTTCTTTCAAACTACCCCAAGTTCCATTCCCCAATTTTCAACTGGGTTGTTTATTCTTTTTGGAGTTTAGTTTCTTAAGTATTTTATGTTTCAGGTATCAAGCACCTTTCATATGTATCACTAGTAAAGATTTCCCCCCCCCCTTCTATAGGCTTCCTCTTCACTGGAATGATGTAGTAATAAATTTACAGCATACAATCAATCTTTTTCCAAAAGATCCCACTTGTCACTTGTTGGTCTTAATGCCTGTACTACTAGGGTCCTTTTCAGAAACCCCATTCCTGTGTTTTTAGTTGAAGCATATTCCCAACTTTTTTCTCTGTATGCTTTAGGGTCTCAAGTCTTACACTGAGGGCCTTGATCCATTTCAAGTTGATTTTTATGCAGACTGAGATATAAGGAACAAGTCTCCTTCTTTTGCATGTTACTATCCAGGCCTGACCAGCACCATTTATTGAAGATGCTGTCTTTTCTCCAATGTGTATTTTTGGAGTATTTGTCAAAAGAAAGTGGCTGTAGATTGCGGGCTTATATGTGGCTCTTCAACTCTGGGCCATTGGTCACTGCGTTGTGTTTGTTTCATGGCAGTACTGTGGTGTTCTTATCACTACAGCCTTTAGCTTGAAATCAGGGATGGTGAAGGCTCCAGCAGGGTTTTTATTGTTCAGGATGTCTTTGGCTATCCTGGGTTCTTATATTCCATAAGAATTCTGAGATCCTTGTTTTCAATTTCTGTGAAGAACAGGATTGGAATTTTGATGAGAATTAGTTGAATCTGGAAATTACTCTTAGTTAAGATGCCTACTTCATGGTACTAATACCGACCATCCAGGAGGGTAGGAAGTCTCTTCGTTTTCAGTAGTTTCTTCAGATTCTTATCTCAGTGCTGTGAAGTTTTCCTTCTATACATCTCACTGTCTAAGTGAGATTTGTTTCAAGAATATTTTTGAGGCTATTGCAAATGGGTTTGCTTCCCTGTTTTCTTTCTCAGTGTATTTGTTAATGGCATATAGGAAAGGTAATAATTTCTCTGTGTTAATTTTGTACATTGCTCCTTTGTTGAATGTGTTTATCAGCCTCAGGAGATTTCTGATGGAATATTTTATGTATAGAATCATATCATCTGTAAATAGGGATACTTTGACCTCTTCCTTTCTGAATTGTAACTCCTTTGTCTTTCTCTTGTCTTATTACTCTAGCTAATACTAAAGGAACTATGTTGAATCAGAGTGGAAATATTCTTGTTCTTGGTGTAGGAGAATTTTTTCTCCATTTTCTTAGATTATGGCTGTGGACTTGTTACATATGTTGAGATACGCTCCCTATAGTCCTAGATTCTCCAGAATTTTTTTTATCATGAACAGTGTTGAATTTTGTCAAAAGCTCTTTCAGCATCTAAGGAGATGGTCATGTGGTTTCTCTCCTGGAGTTTATTTATGTGGCAGATTACATTTGTTGATATGTGTATATAGAACCTTCCGTGTATCTCTGAGATGAAGAGGACTTGATCATGATAGATGATCTTTTGGATATGATCTTGAATTCCATTTGCAAGCATTTTATTGAGAATTTTTTTCTCTATTCATCAGGGAGATTGACCTTTAACTTTCTCCTTTTTTTCTTCTTCTTCCTCCTTTTCTGGCCCTTTTGGTTGGATCTTTCTCTAGTTTTGGTCTCAGGGTAAAAATGGCTTTATAAAAAGAATTTTGAAGTGTTCCTTCTTTTTCTATGTTGTGGGATAGTTTGAGGAGTATTGGCATTATCTCTTCTTTGAAGGTCTGATACAATCCTTCACTGAATCTATATAGTTCTGACCTTTTATGAGTTGGGATGTTTTAAATTACTGCTTCTATTTCATTGGTTGCTATGTGTCTATCTAAATTATTTCCTTCTTCTTGATTCGACTTTTGCAGATGATAGACACCTAGAAATTCATCCATTTCTTTTAGATTTTTCAGTTTAGTGGAATATAGAATTTAATATATGTTCTTATTGTTTTCTTTATTTCCTCAGTGTCTGTTGTAACATCTGCCTTTTCAACTCTAATGTTATAAATTTGGGTTTTCTCTCTCTTCCTGTTTGTTAATTTGGCTAAAGGTTTGTCAATTTTCTGAATCTTTTTAAAGAATCAACTCTTCAATTCATTGATTCTTGGTATTGTTTTTCTCATTCTATTTAATTAACTTCAGCCCTGATTTTGATTATCTCTCCCTTTGTACTCTTTGTTGTTGTATTCCTTGTTCTTTTCTAGAGCTTTTAGATGCATCACTAAGTCATTAATTTGAAATTTTTATGTAGGTAGATAGTCCTATCAACTCTCCTTTTAGGACTGCCTTCTTTTGTCCTATAGATTTTAGTATGCTAATGTTTTTATTTTCATTCAATATTCTAGGACATTTTAAATTTACTTCTTGATTTCTTCCTTGGTCTAATCATCATTCTTTAGTGTTTTGTTTTTGTTTTTAGCCTCCATAAGTTTATATATTTCTGTAGCTTTCATTGTTGTTGCTACCCAACTTTATTCCATCATGGGTCAGATGGAATGCAGGCTCCAATTTCAATTTTCTTATATTTCTTGGGGCTTGCTTTTTGTCCTAATACGTGGCTATAAGTTCCTTTATTCTGTTTTTATCATGGTATGTTTTGATTACTCCTTCAAACTTTATAGATAGCTTTGCTGGGTATAATATTCTGGGTGGACATTGTTGGCTTTCTTGGAACACATCTTCCCAGGCCCTTCTGGCTTTAAAAGTTCCTGTTGAATAATCTGGTGTTATTCTGATGGGCCTGCCATTATACGTGCCTTCACCTTTCTCTCTTATGTCTTTTAGTACCTTTTCTTTTTTCTGAGTTTTAAATAGTTTCATGATATCATAGGGAGTTTCTTTTCTGATGATCTTAGAAGTTTCATTGACCTCTTGTGTTATTGGAAGCCAAATTGTTAGAGGTGGCTGCTAGTTTGTTTCCTGGCCACCCAGACTCCCAAAATAATCACACGGAAATCTGTATTAATTGCAATATTGTTTAGTCAATAGTTTAAGCATCTTTCTAGCTGGATCTTAAATTAACCTATTTCTGTTTAACTGTGTATCGCCATGTGGTTGTGGCTTACCAGCAAGGTGTGTTTGTCTCCTGCGGGTGACTACATGGCTTCTCTCTGACTCTGCCTACTTTCTCCTCCTCTATCTGCTTGGAATTCCTGCCTTCCCTATTCTGCTAAGCCTTGGCAGAAACAGCTTTATTCATTAACCAATAAAAGCAAAACATAGACAGAAGGATTTCCCATGCCACTCTTGTTCCTGATGGGCATCCCTTTCTCTAGATTTGGGAAACTTTTTGTTTGTGAGTTTATTGGAAATATTCTGTATACCTTCCTGTGATGGTATTCTGTTTATACACTCATAATGCAAAGTTACATGTTTTCATGGATTTTAAAGATCTTTCTTTTTCTGTTCATAATTTCTTTTGAAAATTTTTACTGACCTTTACTAAATGATCCTATTCTTCTGCCTGTCTCCCATTCCTCATTCTGTTTTCTCCATGATCCATTCTGTTGTGAAGCTTTCCATTGAAGGTTTTTGTTTTGTTTTGTTTTGTTTTGCTTGCCTTATTTAATTTTTCATTTCCAGAATCATCTCAGTTTGGGTTTTATTCAGTAATTCTGTCTCTATTTCCATGTCTTAGATTGGCTTCATCATTTCATTCATGTCTTTGTTTTTGTTCTCTTGTAGTAGATTCATGCCTTCTTTGATTTTTTTAAAAATACTTATAACCATCTTTTCTATTCTTTATCTGGTGGTTCTTCCAACTCATTTTCACTAGAAATGTCGTGTGTGTGTGTGTGTGTGTGTGTGTGTGTGGTTTCTGTTTCTCTGCTGGGACTTGTACATCTGTGGTTAGTTTGTTGGCTGAGTTTTTCTTTCTTTTGTAATTTTATTTTAAAATTTCAAGTCCCCTTTATTTCTTTCGGTGAACATTTATAATATTCAGAGGAATACTAAGTCCTTGTAGAATTGAGGGGTCCTTTCACTCTGTGTGACTGGCATTTAGGCTGGCTGCTCTGCCTTGAGTCTTCCTCTAGGGCCAAATTATCCCGTGTCAGGTTAGACCTCCTACCTGCGTCTGAAGCTTTTACTGTGAGCTGGGGACTTTCCACATGCCTGTGGTCCTAACCAGCATCAGATCTGATCCTCCCCCTGTGTCCTTTGCCTTCCCTGAAACTGCTACAAAATGTGAAACTTCCCACACACCAGTAAGCCTTACCTGATTTGGGACTGGTACGTCCCCTAGGTCTGCCCTCCTTTCATCTTTTTTGGGAAACATCCAATCCTACATGCATAGTTGCTGAACTAATTAATTTACAGTCCCACCAGCTGGATATAAGAGTAAAAGTATAATTAAGACTGTCCTCTGTGCCCTCTCTCCGTGTTCACTAGCCTTTTTTTCTAAGGTGAAATGGAATCTCAGTATAGCTTTGATTTGGATTCCCTGGATGGATAACAAACAATGTTGAACATTTTTTATGTATTTATTGACCACTTATATATACTCATTTGAAAACTATCTTTGTTTTTAAATTCTTTTCATATTCAGGCTATTAATATTGTTTCAGATAAATAGCTGGTAAAGACTTTTTCCCAGGTGGCAAATTGTATATATTGTGTTTATAACCAAATCCACTTAAAATGTTAATTGAATTTGAAAGGGATAATTATTAACAATACATAAATAAACCTGTTTGAGTATTGGTCAGACCAATACCTGATGTCATAGAGACCTAGGGGGCTGGTTAAAGCCATTGGCAGAGAGGCTGAGACCTATCAGAGTGCCTAATACTCTCTCTCTTCCCTTTTTCTCTCTCTCTCCCTCCCTCCCTCCCTCCCTCCCTCCCCCCCTCCCTCCCCCTTTCTCTCTCCCATCCTCCCTCTCCCTCTCTCTCCCTCCTATCCTCTCTCTCTCTCTCTCTCTCTCTCTTTCTCTGTCAAATTTAAGAAAAACTGCAACCTTATAAGGGAGTTCAAATTATTTTATATTTTAGGAAATATCACTTTAGGAAAGTCAAGGGTAGTATAGATGTTAGCTCACAAGAAAGCCCTTCCCTGTCCATGCACTGGCCCCATGCTAGAAAGGAGGCCTTGTTTTCTGGACTGGATAAAGGGACACTTGACTTTGCAATTTTTATTTTAAAACCTACATACAAAGTCCAATTAAATTGTGGGGAAGAAATTCCTCATAAGCAAAGCAGAACTAAGCTGGATTGAGTCACCAGCACACAAGATACAATCTGAAGCAAAGTTGCCACTGCAAAGAAACATGCTGGCATATCTGTGCTGCCATAGGCCAAGGGCTGACTGTGGGCCCTGTCCAGTCTGCAAGCTGCTGCCAAGTGAGTCAGCCAACATGTGAGGGAGCAGTGCCAACCCCAGCACCATTGCACTGTGTTGATTCGGAAGACCTTTCTCTGGAATGATATGATCTATAATAACTTATTTTATGAAGTGCACCTTGAATCTATAAAGTGACCATGGCATCCTTTTGTGGCCATGACCATTACTAAGTTGGAAGGCATTTTATAAATTAACACCTTGAGTTTCAAGGATTCCTATAAGTTGGTGATAAGGGGATAGTTCAGCGTGTAAAGTGTGCAAATGTGAGGCCTTAGTAGAAACTGCAGAACCCTAGTAAAAGCCATGCATGGTGGCGCGTATCTTGGGCCAATGCTCAAATGGTAAGCGGTTGGCAGAAGCCAGAGAATCTCTAGAGGTTCCCAGGCCAGCTAGCTTAGCCCATGCAATAGCAAAACAGAGAGACCTACTCTCAAACAAGGTGGAAGGTAAGGACTGACCCCTGAAGTTGCCCTCTGACCTCTACATGTGCACGAGCTCCTGGAAATCAACATAGACATTAAACATCCGGGGACTTCCCTACTCTAACCCTACCTGTCAGTGCCTGGAAGAATAAATCTGTCTCAATTCTTGGCCAAAAGCTTGTCTGAGACCTGTGTACCCAGGCCATCATCCTCTATGGGCAGCAAATTACAGAGTCAGTGTAGTAAACTCAAAGCATTGGGTATTAGGTTTATTTGGAATCAAGCTTTTTCTTTAACCATAGTAACTAGCTCTACATAGGTCCCAAATGTTAATTCACGGCTTCAATCCTTCATATATACCTCCTTTTACAGTAGTCTCTCTCATCCACGGTTCTACTTTCTGTGACCTTCGGTTACCCTCAGTCAGCCTTGGTCCAAAAAAAATTATTAACGGGGAATTCCAGAAATAAATAGTTAAAAAGTGGCATGACGAAACCTCACCGTCCCTCTCTGTCTTCCCTGAGACATGATGTACCCCTTGACCCAGCATAGCCTTTACTGCCCATGTCTGTCATCTGTCACTGCCCCACAGAGCCCGAGGCTAGAGACCCACATCTATGCTGTTCCTCTCACGTTCTCTCTAGGGGGAAGTAATTTAACACAGTAACTGGAAACTCTTCCCTAGTATTTACTTTGCAGGCATTAGTCTCCATCACTGGTGTGTGTGAACTGAGTCTCACATTTGGAATCCCCATGAGGGAGATGCTAATGGCATCCATTATGCAGATGGACAAATGAGTCTCAGAACCACAGGGACATAGAAAGGCCAGATCTGAGCCCCAGTCTGTGACAGTATCAAGCACTTAAGCAAAACCCCTCCAGGACTAGGGAACATTTGTTAACCCTTTATAGCCAGCTTCTTAGAGAAAAATGTTTTACATAGGTATTTGCAAAAAAGCCTTTGCCACCCAATTTGTGAAAGGCTTGAGAGGTTTACCTATGTAGACCAGGCTGACCTCAAGCTTAAGATCCCCCTGCCTCAGTCTCAAAAGTGCTGAAATTACAAATGCACCCCACCCCTCCTGTCTTCCCTTACCATTTTTATTAGTTTCTGTAGCATCTAGACAATGATGTGGAAAACTGTAGTTAAAGATGCAGTGGCCGTTGACATAAGTTATAAGAAGGTTGTAGAAGGAATTACTGTCTTGACCTTAGCCCCTCCCGAGGAAAGGCCTGTTGGGTATATGTCTTGCTTGCTAAGATCATTGATGTATGGCTCCACAGACTCATATCTGTCCAGGAGGGAGGCTTTGCAATGTGCTGCGGGAAGGGACCAGCTGGCTTGGAGCTTGATTGAGGCTGTGGACTGTGCTCTCTGAGTTGTAGGTAGTAAGCCTTAGTTTTCTAGAGGGGACCCTAGGAATGCAGAGCTGCCAGACTGGACCTCTTTGCAGCTTCTCCACAGTTACCGTGGCCTTGCTCACTTGCTTCTCTGTCAGGATCTAGAAATGGTTCAAGCACTAGTCACTGGGCCATTGCCATCTTCCAAGAATGTAGAGGGTAAGCAACGCCTCTCCAGACTGGACAATGTAACCAAGAATCCGCTTCCTTCTGGCCTAATGGACACAAGACGCTGCAGTCCTTTTCCTGCCAAATGTAAGCTGTTTTCTCCACTCCTTGAGGCTCCTCTCACTCTTTGGGGGAAAGCAGTGCAGTGGCGGGGAAGACTTCAAATCCTGCTCCCACTTATGAGCCATGAGAACTTTTTCATTCCGTCAAGGGTTTTCTCACTGATAAGAAGGCGATCATAATTCCTGCTTCCCAGAACCTCTAAGCAATAGTCAGGCTACCTGGAGTGTTGGCAGGCCAGCTACACATAACAGTCACGTTATTTTGAGGAGGTTGCCTAATCTGCAGTTCACAAGCATCTCAGCTCAGAGGGCTTGCTTCCGTATTGTTTGATGGACTGTGGGAAGTCCCTGGATTTCACTGTGCCTGCTTACTGTCTGCAAAAGGCTAGTAATACAAGAACAACCTCAGTGGGTTGCTGTCAGGATCCCATGGGCCCAGAAGTTGAAAGTGGGAAGAACTTTCCTACTTTCATGGTCCACATAGGTGCTTGGGGTGATAAAACAGCTCTTGCAATCAAGGACCACTTGAGTCCCAGCAAGTGCCCTCAAGACCCAAACAGTATGAGAGGAATTTGCATCTAAGCAGGCACATTTGACCACTCCCGTTTTACTCTGGTCCCATGCATTTATAGAGCTAATGTGTGCAAACAGTTGGATATGGCCCCTCCTTTAGTCACCTGCGTTTACTTCAGTGAATGGTTGCATCACTGTGGATTGATTTACACACCTCAGAACGTCTGCCCCCTCCAGCCCTGGATCCAGCTTCTTGGAGCATATGTTTTCCTCTGCATGCATTTTTATAGCAATTTCTTTATCAAAAGACAAACACTCATTGCACATCAATTTTGTTCTCTTGACGTGAATAGGAAATATTAAGGGCAGATGATTATTTCCAGTGTTTGGAAAAATGAAGTCTCTGAAAACTAAAAGCCCACTCTGAAAAGGTTCACCACAAGGCTCCGAGACTCCCACACTGATGACATGTCATCAGAAGCACAGCCCTGATGGTTTGAACACATGGTGTGCCCCAGGAGGCCTGACCTGCTCCACCCTGCACAGACTATGCTATAAAAGGTTGATGCGCTGGTTATTTTTTTGTCAAAGTGACACAGTGAGGGTCATCTGGGAGGAGGGGACTCAACTGAGAAAATTTCACTATCGGATAGACCTGTAGGCAAGGCTGTGAGGCTTTTTTTTTTTTTTTTTTTGGCCACGAACCAGCTCCCAAATCGTCACATGGAGACTTACTAGTTTTGCGTGCTCAGCCTAACTTAGGCTCGTTTCTGGATAGCTCTTTTACCTTAACCTATTTCTCTTTATCAACCTTTTGCCTCCAGGCTTTTTACCTTTCTTCCTTCTGTATATCTTGCTTTCTCTGCTTCTCTTGTCTGGCTGGATGGCAGCTGTCTGACTGATCCTGGGACATGTTCTTCTCTCTCATTTTCTTCTCTCTCCTGAGCCTAGATTTCTCCTCCTATTTATTCTCTCTGCCTGGCAGCCCCACCTATCTTTCTCCTGCCTAGCAATTGGCCCTTCAACTTTTTATTAGATCAATCAGGTGCCTTAGGCAGGCAAGGTGAAACAGATGCAACACATCTCTACATCATTAAACAAGTGCAACACATCTTTACACAGTTAAAGCAATATTTTGCAGCATAAGCAAATGTAACACATCTTTACATTGTTAAATATTCCACAGCAGTGGGAGGTGGGAGGTCTCAGGCTACTGTGGGCCCGGCCACCCCGGGTTCTATAAGAAAGCAGACTGAGCAAATCTGAGGAACAAACCAGTAAGCAGCATCTCTCCATGGCCTCTGCTTCAGTTCCTGCCTCCAGGATCCCACCTTGAGTTCCTGCCCTGTCCTCCCTTCATGATGGACTGTGATTGGGATACATAAGCTAAATAAGCCCTTTCCTCTCCAAGTTGCCTTTGGGTCATGGTTTGTATCACAGCAGCAGAAAGAAACTAGGACAGCTGGACGTGAGGTATGTGAGACTTTGTCACCTGTGTGGCCACTGATGCAGCTACTCTATGTAGATAATTTGAACGAACGTCTGGAGCTGGGTTCCATTAAAGCTTCTATACAAAGGAGACAATGGACTTGGTGACAGGTCCCTAACACTTTCCAATGACTTCAGAATGATGTGGGTGGTGCTTTTATAGTATGCAGGAATGTACATGTGCATGCACACACGTTCACCTATGAGCATTCCAACTAAGTGTACCCCTTTCCATGCAGTGAAACACGGGTTCAGGAGCTTGAATATGTCATTATGGACCCAAAACAAATTCTTACCAGTGACCCGGGCTCAGGACCACCACCCCCAGGGTTAACACGGTTCTAGGCACTTCTGAGTATCTCACTCTTTCATGTTCAATCAGAATTAATTTTTATTCTCTTTGTGAACTCCATGTGGTAGATGTAATTTAAAAAAATAAAAGCAGCATGCGAGAGAAAGGCACCATGCGACAGAGCTCATGTGGAGGGTTTTTATTGGGGGAAAGGGAATGTTAAAAGGGGAAGGGGGAGAGGAGCAGAAGAAGAGAGAGGAGAAAAAGAGGGGGGGTGAGGTAGGCAGGGCCCCATTAAAAGGGAACGCAGTGAATGTGCACAGGAGGTGCTCCTAGTGGCTGCAGCTGAGGACGGATCCTGTCAGGGCCCCAGGGGAAGGCTACCTGTAGCGTTTGTCTTGTACTTCTGGTAGGTTCACAAAAGTAAATACAGAGAAGTGGAGTCAACACCATCCCTGAGCTGCTGGGGATTTTATGACTTTATGGCACAGAGGCCGGTGGTGGGGATAATAGGTAGGAAGTCAGTCCAGAGCTGTGGGGAGCCTGTCTCACAGAACAGCTGACTGCCAAGCTGCACACCCACACCCACTTTGCTCTCTTTCGATCTTGTTCATGCTCCAAGCCAGTGTCTGTCTTTATCATAATGGGGAGCGAGCAGCAGTGTGGAGGTGAGGACGGGACAGGAAAACTCGTGGGAGTCACTTTCTTCCCACTGTAGACCTCCTGGGGCCCAGGAAAACTGATCACCAAGGAATAGCTTGTTCCCACTGTGTCCTTCGGTCAACTTGGTGCGGAGAGGTTCAGCCCCACAGAACGGGGGCAGATTTTCACGTATGCAGTCATCTGGGCATAAATATTTTAATTTCAGTGTAAGAACAGGACATCATCTCTTGTTGCCTGGATCTCCACTGTGCCACCTGAGCCACCTTTGTAGTTATGTCCACCTCACTTATGGCTCCTGGGAGCCCTCTTGACTTTCTGCCGGATGGACCAGGATGCAGATGGGGCTCATTCTGGTCAGGCCCATCTGGCAACAGCCCTGGTATCTCACTTAATGCTCTGTATTTCCCAAGGGGACAGGCACAGAAAAACTTGGCAAAGGAATCTAAAACTCAGGTTGACATCGTGTGATGGAAAAGTCTGGTTTCCATGCCTCCCTCTGCCCCTTTGTAGTACGGCTGTTGGGACTGACCATCACAAGAACCTCCACGAAACCTTGGGAGGGACTTTATCTTTGCAAACCAGAATTAGAAGGTTGGGAGTGGCACTGGGGGCCTCTGGAAGTTGTGCGTGACCAAGGTGTGCAAGTGTGCAGTCTAAAAGGCTCCAGGAAGCATCGATGGCTGGCACTCAGAAACAACTGTGCATTGTCTGAAGCTGCTCAGGCTTTGGGAACCGTGTGGTCATGTTCAGTGTGAAATGGGGAGAAGTACGCTGGCCTGAAAAAAAAGTGCTGTGAAGGAAAATAAGGAGAAAGAGGGAGGGGAGACCTGAGGTCCTGTTCCTGACTCTGTCAGGATACAGGCTAAACTGTGTGTGAGAAGACTAGCGAATCAGAAGCTCGAGGAAGTTAAACTGCATTGCTTTATTTATATCGGGTTCTGGGCTCTACTGTGTTCTCTCGTGTCCAGCTCTCTATTGTTTTAGGCTAATGTTCTTGTGGGAAAAGATGGCTCACTCCTTGCCGTATTTACTAGCTAGCCTGTACAAAGGTAGTTCTAATTAGCGTCCCTTGAAAACCTGGGACAGATTCGCCGTACCTGTGGAGCTGCCTGCAGATTTTGCCTAGAGAGGGAGAACTCTGCCTGAGTGAGCTCCATTCGTCTCATGAGTCGTGGGCTCTTCTCACAGATGAGAAGAAAGAGGTGGACATTGGGAGTCAATAGCTGTCATTTTCACAGGCCCTGCAACACCTGAATGTTTGGAATTCTGGGCTCTTCTCTGGAGTCTGGTCTCTATTCCTGAAACATGGGACGGCTCTGCCGCATGTGGGCGAGTCTGGATTGGTGGTGAGGGGACACCATGCCCACCACCAGCTTCATTTCTTTGCTCAGACTCGGCTTTTGGCTTGAATGCCCGGCTCCTCAATGAGCAATCTCTGGGGTTTCTCCCATTCATCCATACCCAGCCACTGTTCCCCATGAGGTCTTTGGCTACTTAGGCCCTGAGCTTCACAATGTAGAGGAAATAATGGGCAGGAGAATTTCTCTGAGCCCAGGTTGTAATCCCGAGGAGTCAGTTTTCTAGTCCACAGATTTTCTAGACTAAATAATAACCATAGAGAGATTTTCTACACAACAAATGATACTTACCTAGGAATAACGGAGCTTTGTGATGGGAATGTGTGTGCCGTAGAAAATTATAGGCAGACAACAAGGGAACTGAGGCTGTGAGAAGTTTTCAAAGACAAAATGAGAACCATGCAAAATGGTATTTACAAAAATTCTTGTCCTTTTAAAAAACAGTTTTTATTTTTGTTCTGTGTGTATGGAAATTTTGCTTGCAAGTATGTCTGCAAACCATGTGTGTTCCTCGTTGAAGAAGGACACTTAAACGAAATCCCACAGTAACTCAGAATTGAGTATAATAGAGGGTTATTTATTTAGGGGTAGACTGACAGATCACAATCCCCTGGAACAGGGAACAGCAACTGAATCCTGCAGCTGGAATAGAGGCCGGACGCGTGCTTTACATGGGCATATATAGTGTAAGAGGCCAAGCCCAAGTGGGCAGGTAATTTAAAGGCTACTGGTGGTAGGAATTCCTACAGCAATGTGGCTGCTGAAAATCAAACCCAAGTCCTCTGGAAGAGCAGCCATTGCTTTTAACTAACGAGACATCGCTCCAGTCCTCTCTGGCTATTTTCAATCATTGCTTTTTACACTGTTTATTTCATCCAAATGGCCAAAAAAGAGGGTGATCCTTATTTTTTATAATAATTTTAATTGTTTGAAATTCTGATTACACCATTTTTCCTTTTCCCTTTCCTCCAACCAACCCTTCCCATGCATCCTGCTTCCAGTCTCTCAAATTCATGCTGGTTTTTAAATTATTGTTACAAACACACACTCCTAAATATATAAATACAACATGCTCGGTCCATATTCCATATAATTTTACCTATATGCCTATAATATCAGGGCCTTCCTCCTGGTATTAGATAACTGGTCAGTGTTCTCTTCCCTAGGGAAGATGATGTCTCCTGCTTGCACCATCCCTGTTATCTGCAGCTCATGTCTAGGGTTGAGGGCCCAGGAGTTACTGTGTCTGTTGGTGTCATCCTTGCTCAGGTCTTGTTCAGGCAATCGTACTGTTGAGGTTTCATGTGTGTAACTCCCATGTTATTTCTAGGAGGCACAATCTCACCGAAGACTCACTTTTCCTTTGGCTCTTAGAATTTTTCTGCCCCCTCTCCTGTGATGTTCCTTGAGTCTTAGGTGTAGGAGTTATGTTGTAGATCTATCTTTTGGGGCTGGGTACTACACAATCAGTTCTAAGTTGTCCTTGGTTATGGTTTCCTGTAACAGTCTACATCTGTTGCCAAGAGAAGTTTCTTTTATAAAGGGTAAAAGCTATACTCATGTGGTGCTGTGGGATAATGCTCTTTTACACTGTAAAGATTTATCACTCTTATTAGTTTAATAAAATGCTCATTGGTAGTAGCCAGGCATGAAGTATGAGCAGGACGACCAGACTAGGGGAATTTTTGGAAGAGAAAAGACAGAGAGTCACCCACAAGCAAGTTGAAAATACTGCATTGAGGATTTTTTTGTTTCCTGATTTTTTTGTTGGTTGGTGAGTTAGTCCATTTATGTGGTTTATTACATTATTAGCTTATATGTCTTGAACCACGCCTGCATTTCAGGGATAAAACCAACTTGGTCATGGTGAATAATCTTCTTGATGTATGTTTGCATTTGGTGTGCAAGTATTTTATTAAACATTAAAAAAATCTATATTCATTAGGAATATTGGCCCATATTTTTTCTTAGTCATGTCTTTATGTCATTTGGGTATTGTTTTCCTTCTATTTCGTTGATTTCAGCTCTGATTTTTACTATTGCTTGCCATCTAGTGGATTGGTTCTTGATTTTTTAGCTTTGTGAGTTGTGCCATCAAATTACTTCTTTGTGCTCTTTCTGATTGTGTTTTTAATATGGGCATTTAAAGTTATGACTGCCCCTTGTAGAATGGCTTTTCCTGGTTCTCAGAGGTCTCTGTGTGTTGTGTGTTCTTTTTCTGTAGTTCCAAGAAATTTTTAACAATGTACTTCTTGATTTCTTTTTTATCCATTAATCATTCAGTAATCAACTGTTTAATCTCCATGAGTTTGTATACTTTCCAGACCTTTGTTTGCCATCAGTTTTAAATTGTATTGCATCAGGGGCAGGAGGACACACAGAGTTGTTTTGGGGTCATTGAATTTGCTAAGATTTATTTTGTGACCCAGAGTGTGGTCTGTTTTATAGAGGTTTCCACAAGCTGCTAAGTACGCTATGTATTCTTTGGTTTTTGAGTATGATATTTTATAGATATCCTATAGTCTATTTGATTATGATGTCTTTAATTTTGACTTTTCTCTAAACAGAAATGTTTGTCCTGATGGCCCCTCTATTGGAGAAAATGAGGTATTGAAATCACCTCATCTTAATGAGTGAATGAATGGTCATCTATGTCTTTAAGTCTTAATTATATACTCAATTTAGTTAAGTACACCTTTTATGAAATTTGAAAACACCAAAACCAGAGTTTGGTGCATACATGTTTAGAATAGTAATGTCTTTTTGGTTAACTGTTCCCTCACTTAGACTGAATGTCCTTTATCTCTTCAGGTTAGTTTTAGTTTGAAATCTATTTTGTCGGATGTTATGATAGTGGTGCCTGCTTGACTCCTTGTCCCTTCTGACTGGAATTCTTTTGCGCATCCTTGCGCTCTAAGGCAGTACTTACCTTTAAGGCTAAGATGGGTTTCTTGTAGACAACAGATCATGTTTGTGTCTTGATTTATTCAGTCATCCAGTGTCTTCTGGTGGAAGAAAGGGGGTCCATTAATATTTAAAGATTTTATTGAAAGGTTTGTGTTGATTGGGATCACTGTATTATTGAGTCTGGTGTTGTTATTTGTGTTCTAAGTGTTGCTTTGTGTTTGAGTAATTTTAATTATGTTTGTTTTCTTTCCTTAGTCTCTCTCTGTTCTTTCCTCTCTTAATCCCAAAACATTGCTTCTTGTATTTTTTAGATCTTAGATATAATATCTTTAGGCTGCTTACATCATGGGAAGTTTTTCTTTTTCCTTCAATGGTGGGAGACAGTTTTGGTGGGCACATTAATCTGGGCTGGTCACTGTGGTTTTTTAGGGTTTGGAATGCATTGCTCCAGGCTCCTCTGGCTTTCAAACTTTCCATTGAGAAATCAGTTATTAATCCGATGTTTTCCTTTATATGTAACATGTGTTTTTTTGGTTTGTTTTTTCTCTCTTCGCTTTCAGTCCTCTTTCTTTGTTCTGTATACTTAATGTTTTAACTATAATGTGCCATTTGGGAGTTTCTTTTCTGGTCTCCTCTATTTGTGTTCTGCACACTTCTTTTTTTGTGTGTGGATGTGTCCTTCCTTATTTGGGGGGAAGTGGTCTTCTAGGATCTTACTGATGTTCTAGCTTGTTCTTCTCGCTCATATTTTTATGGTTTAAATTTTGGTGTTTCACATTTCTTATGTGTTTCCTGTTTGTTTGTTTTTTTAATTTCATATTCTTTGCTTATTTATGCTGGATCCTTATGTTATCTGCTTTATCCTGGGCACCACTATCCTATCATCTGTTTGATTCATTCTACCTGTTGGGCTCTCTCTTAGCTTTTCTGTCTGGGTTGTTGGGTTCTTCATTCCCATCTTCATTTTCTCTTGAGTCCTCTTCATTATGTTTATCTCTTTATTGCGTTCCATTTTCAAATCTTTATATTCCATTTTCATCAGCCTTATATTTGTGTTTCCTTCGGCATTGCTCAGGTATTTATTTTCTTTAAGTCCATTCTCTTTTAATTTATTGAGCTGTTTCTTTGTGTCTTCTTTAAACTCCTTGAATTATTTGATGACGTTTATGATTGTTCTTTTAAATTCTATATTGTGGGCTTCATCTAGGTAATTCTCATTGGTGAACATTTCTGTAAGACTGGTGGATTTGGGAGGGGAGATACTACCTTGACCTTTCATATTGTTTGTATACTTGCAGTGATACCTGGGCATGTGGACTTCCTTTGTTAGTTATAGACCGAGTAGGTCAGGGCAGAACACAGGTTGTACAGGCCTGGTTAGGCCTAAAGACTGGATATAATGAAGTCAGGTGGACACAGTGAGCTGGCCTGGTGTGTAGGATGAGGTAGGTCTAGGGCTTGATGTGGGTGTGCAGAGGAGGGTCATGTGGACCCACCTGAGTACTCTCTGGAGAAGTGTGTACAGGATCTGGTTGGGTGAAGACTGTGGATGTGGCCTGGGATAAGCCTGTAGGTTGTGGACAGTCAGGGAGCAAATTTAGAAATTATGTGCTGTGTGGGCAGGGGTAGCCAGACTAGGCTGATGTACTGGACATGAGATCTGGGTCAGACTTGGGGTTTGAGGAAGGGTACATGAAGGGGAGGACCAGGAAGACTCACCTTGTTAACTCTGGGGAAGGATTGACTCTTGATTTAAAAAAAAAATCAATAACTAGAGTACCACTGGCCCAAGGTTGAACATATACATGTTCACTGGTCTGAGTTCCTAGCAGAAGTAAGCAGTCTCTCTCTCTCTCTCTCTCTCTCTCTCTCTCTCTCTCTCTCTCTCTCTCTCTGTGTGTGTGTGTGTGTGTGTTTGTGTGCGTGTGTGTGTGTGTAAAGTTGCAGTACTTGTGGTCCTGGCAGTCTTTGTTTTGGGGTAACAGGCATGAATACATAAGATCCCCTTGTTAGTAACTTTTTGGTTTGCTTCATTTATTTATGTACTTACTTATATCTAGGGTTTGGCAAAAATGATTCCATTTTGATTCTGGTAACTTTCACATAGCTATTCAATCAGTTAATATCTTGATCCTGTGACCTTTACCAGGCCAGGGACAAAGGACAAAAATGGGCCAACTGTCTATAATGATGGGACCCACCCAAGTAGCAAGCACTGAGTGAAAGATCCTGAATTCAGAGTCTAAAGATGGAGTTCTTGATTCATGTACTTGAATCCGGTTTTCTGGGGCTCTTGTGGTGCAGGAGCCATCTATGAGTGCTCAACCACTTTGCTTCAGGTCATGGTGACCCTGTGGCTCAGGGATGCATGTGAGACCCTGCAGAGTTGGAGGTATAATGCAGTCCCATTTGTCAAAGCAAACTGCTGAATTTGATGCCTTAGAAGCTGGAGAGCGCTGCTATGCATATGTAAGAACCCAGTCTCCGTGGGGTAGGACATTAAGCCCAGAGGAAGATCTGCGTGTCTCATCTGAGTAATGAGCCATGAAATTGACATTATAAGTTTTAATTATTATTAATGCCTTGCAGGGTGGCTGGTGTTAATTATTCTGTAGGCCTCCCAGATATATTTCTTCCCCTTTCCTTTTATTTCTTTTTCTTAATGCCTTAATGGTGGCTTCCTGGTAGTGTTTGAACTCAATTCTTCCTAAGGGGAACACCCTCCCTGTGAGAGAAGGTGGCTCTGGAAAGGAAGCAAATGGCTTTGTTGGGAACACAGGCAGCGGGAACCTGGGAGTTCCATAGGTTGCCACAGTGAGTTTGCAGGAGTCTCATCCCTGCTTCCCCCCTCCCTCCTCAGTAATACTCACCTTCCTCTAGGACCAGCCATGAACTAATTAGTTAACCTTACAATGGGCTTTGAAGATCAAAGACCTTAGGAAGTGCCATGAGTCACATTTTTGAGCATCTTTTAACAGGGAATGCTGGCTTCTGGCTCTTCTGCTCCTGCCTAACTTCCTGTCAACATCATTTCTGACTCTGTGTCTGTCTGCCTGCCTCTCACTCTCTCTCTCTCTCTCTCTCTCTCTCTCTCTCTCTCTCTCTCTCTCTGTGTGTGTGTGTGTGTGTGTGTGTGTGTGTGTGCACGTGTGCACATGCACATGTGCATTACTTCTATAGATTGTGTTCTATTAGATCCTCATGACAGTCAGGGGTACAGGAGTGAGCACTGACCTTCCCTGTTCCCTGCCTTTCCCCACTCCTTTTTCCTTACCTGTCAGGTGCAGCAGAGACACAGGCATGACTCAGGATTACCCTGAGTTCCTTTGAACTAACAGCACAAAGATGGTGACTATTGTTTCTCAGCCTTCTCTTGGGTCCTGGTTGTTAGAGTAGATATAGCACAGCTCTGTTAATGTGGCAGACAGGAAACTTCCAGGTGTAGGAGCCCCATACCAGTGCTGTGGATCTGGGAGGGGAAAGAGGTGGTGTGGAGCTATGTCAGCAGAGCCCATAGATTTCACAAGTGTGCATCCCCTTTGGGAGTCGTCATGTGTAGTCAGAGGCTGTTTGTTCGTTCGTTCCTGGCCACTCTGACTCAGAATAATCACACAGAAACTATATTATATGTAATACTGTTTGGCCAATAACTTAAGTGTATTTCTGGCTAACTTTTATATCTTAAATTAACCCATTTTTATTAATCTGTGTATTGCCGCATGGCTGTTTGTGGCTTACCCGTAAGGTTCCAGTGTGTCTGTCTCTGGTGGTGGCTACATGGCTTCTCCCTGACTCTGCCTACTTTCTCTATATATTTCTTTCAGCCAGGCTTTACCCTGTTAAGCCATTGGCTGAAAGCAGCTTCTTTATTAACCAATGGCAATAAAACATCTTCACAGCCAATAGTGAAGGTGGGACTAGAAATGGTCCCTGTGTTGGCCTGTCTAGAAAAAGCCAAGTCCTTTCTGAGCAGAGGCAGCTAGGGGAGGACTCCACGTTCACAGGAGTGAGATCTTTGAAGGAGACAGCAATGGTGTAGGTTTAGCATGGTCTATCCTACTCACACTGTGGTTAGTGGTAGCAGATACTTCCAAACAGTCACCAAAGCCATGTCTCTAAGATTACTGCTTCAAGCACACACACATCTTCAATGAAAAGATGTCTAGCAAAGGGAGTGCACACAATGCCAGTCTATATCAAGGGAGATTCTTTGGGCACCTAGTGAAGGTGCTTTGGAGCAGAATGTGTTCTTTTCTTACTGCCACTTGAAACCCATTTTCTGAGTAAAATTCCAAGTATGGCCATGTAATCAATAGTGAAAATATTTCTGCCATGGAATTCTCATCATTATTTGACTTTTAATGTGGCAGAAAGCTGAGTTGAAAAGGGAGAAACATCATCTTTTCGTAAATTAGCTAGTGGGGTGGAGATGGGTTTCCCAACCTATTGACATCCTGAGCTTGGTAAATTCTTGGTTATTGGGGAATGTGCTATGAATTGGGGGGGGTACTTGGCAGCGTCCCTGGCTCTGCTCATTAGATGCCACTAACACCCCTCCTAATTGTGACAACCAAAAGTATCTTGAGAAAAATTGTTCCTCATGGAAAAGCCACGGGCCAGGGACCGGCTGACCATTATATGGCCCTGGGGTTTTTCTGATGGCCCACAGCCAGCTACCTCTTTAGTCTTTCCTAAGCAAAGTATTGGATTGCAAATTGCCTTTTCTTTCGCCTGTGCTCTCTAAAGTCTGGGCCTGGTATAGTCTATTGTACTTAGACCACAAAGCTATCCAGAATGAGTTCTGTAATGAAAAGTTCTCTGGTGTTACTGTTTAATTGGCTAGTGGGGGTTGTTTGTCAATCTGCCAGCAGGTTTCTCTTAAATGCTGTCATCAGACATCTCCAAGACATAATTGTAGAGTGATTGATTTGCAATGTGCTATTAAACCCTCTACAAAGACTTTTTGATGTACTGCGGCTTTGAGCTTTGTACAGCTATTGATTGATTCAAATACTACAGAACCCTTGTCTCAGGCAGCCCTTGTAAGAAAAATGCCACTTCTAGTAGGGAATTGCTGGACATTGACTCGGGGACAATGACAAGGCTTTCCTCGGGCACAAAATGGATCATTGAACAAGTGTGGACCACCAGGAAAGAAAAGCAAGAGACACTTACGGAGCTGGCCAGAATTTACCAATCAGGGCCAGTTAGACAAGTATTAGGAGTGGGACAGTAAAACCTGATCAGTTTAGGACTGAGAGAATGCTTGCTGGCATGAGAGGGGGGCAAGGATTTTGTCTGAGACCACAGTAGCAAGTGATATTCAGAAAAGTTCACAAACATTGACAGGATGACAGAACACCTCCTGACGGCACAAGACCAGGGTTAGATATTCTTGGAAGGGTTGTTTCCTCTGGACCAGATGTTGTGTGACATGAAAGCTTGCATGGCGTGGGGAATGGAGAGGTGTGTGACTTGGGACTAGGGGTGGTGTGGCCTCTGCATTCCTCCACCAGGGATCTCTCATCTGGGCTATGTGCCATGGGTCCATAGAGAGGGAGGCACACACAATGGGTGAGATATTGGCTGCCCAGCTTGCTTTGAACCAGTTGTCCCCTCTGTGCCCATATCCTCCTTATCTTTGACAGATAATCATTCATTACTTCTTTCAATGCCTTTTCCGTGCAGTGAAGTGGTCTCTATAGAAAGTTGGACTGCACTTGGCCCTCGTGTATAGGATTGAGAACTTTGCTATTGTAGGGACTATCTTGCTTTTCTGAGGTCAGAGAACTTATATGTTCCCATGTTAGACTGTTTGTTCCTTTAGAATGGTTTCTGGTCTCCAAATGTTGTTTACACATAAGACGTACAACAACCCTTGAACCCATACTTCCAAGGTCAGATTCCTTGGGTATTAGGGAGAGCCATTCCAAGTAACCACCTGCTGTTTTCTGTTTCAGAATCTATCCCAGCTTCCCTATGGCAAGGCCCTCTACAGCTATGAGGGAAAAGAACCTGGTGACCTCAAGTTCAACAAAGGGGACATCATCATCCTGCGGCGTAAGGTGGATGAGAACTGGTACCACGGGGAGCTGCAGGGGACTCATGGCTTCCTCCCAGCCAGCTATATCCAGTGTGTCAGGCCCTTGCCACAGGCTCTGCCCCAGGGCAAAGCCCTTTATGATTTTGAGATGAAGGACAGAGACCAGGACAAAGATTGTCTGACCTTTACTAAGGTAAGGTGAGCCCCGTGGTTGGCCTACGATTCTACCTATGTCATCCGAACCAAGAGTCAACATGTAGGTTTAGAGCCTGACTTCTCTGTAGGTCAGAAGCAAATGACCCCCTCCCTCCCTGTGTCTCAGTGGGGGTGGAGGGTGTCTGCTTCGTGGACTTGATTGTTTTGTTATTGATTTTGTTTGTGTGAATGAGAACTAAGAAGAAGCTGTGTCTGCAGAGTGTGATGAGAAGTTCAGGACTGTGGAGAGACTGGACTGTTGCAGGTCCAGAAGCGAATTACCTTTTCTTAGGCTAGCATTGCCCCTCAATAGTCAATCTTTGACTGCTCGGTGTCATATCTAGCCTCCTTTTTGAATCTATTAACTTAGCAGACTAAGTTCCCTTCCACTAGCCCAAAGGCTAAGAATGTTATCAGATAGCATCTTAGGCCTACAACAAGCTTCCCCCATCTTGTAACTCTTCCATGATGTACCTACCATTGTATTCTTAACTTGCCTTGATTGTGACTTTCTTTGTTCTGTAAAACTATGTAACTTCATGAAATGACTTTAGTAGCACGCATTCTAATTGTTCTTAATAAAAACAAACCGGAGTCAGATATTTAGGGGGTGAAAGCTGAGAGATCAGAGAAGCAGAGTGGTCAGTCACTAGAGAGACCTTTGACCTCTACCTATACTCAGACCAAAGGGGTTATCCTGTCCTCAGACTGCATCTTCTGACTGACTGCTTCAAATGGCATCTCCGGACTGCTTGCTCAGACTGCAACTATCTCCACCAAACCTTATATTCCTTATATTCCTTATATAAGGAATTCCTTATATATATTCCTGCCTTATATTCCTCTCTCCACCCAGTCGTATCCCTCCTATCTCCACCTCCCTAGTGCTGGGATTAAAGGCATAGACTGCCAAGTACTGGAATTAAAGATGTGAGTCACTACCGCCTGGCCTCTAGTGTCTTAGCTCTATACTCTGGTCTTCAGGCAAGATTTATTTGTTAAAACACAAACAAAATGTCACTACAGACTTCCATGATAGAACATGGTTTGGGGGTTTCCCAGGTCCTGGTCATTCAAGATGACTCCAGAATAAACCATGTCTCATTCTCTTCAAGGCAAGAGCTGTGTTTTTTGCATTGACATTTGTTTTGTGTTCATTTTCACTGTGGAATGGTGTGAGATGACACAGCCCACTCATGCATAGTTCTAGCCAGCACTGGTACTGACTCTTGAGATAGGCGGGCTGTTAGCATCAATAGCGGTCATCATTTTAAGGTTTTAAATATTGAGTATATACAAGGGAGTTGAGTTTTAAGTATCGACCATAGGCAAGGGAGTTGTGTTTCCCCAGGACTCAAGGGATCATTGTAGAACTATTGCAGACCCTCAGTTCATCCAATAAGGCTGTCGTATCTGGGCTCAAAGCCAATATCACAGCCCTCCTGTAGGGGTAACAGCTAAACCAACTAGACATGGAGAATCTCTCTTTTTAAATTTTTATTATTATTATAATAACAATAATTTTATTGCATTCATGTATGTCTGTACACCATGTACTTGCATGATGCCCACAGAAGCCAGAAGAGGGTTTCCATGGATTTGGAGTGAGTTACAGATAGTTATGAGCTGCCATGTTGTTGCTGGGAATTGAACCCAGGGCCTTTGGAAGAGCAGCCAATGCTGTTAACCACTGAGCCATCTCTCCAGCTTGGCACGGAGAATCTTTTGAAGTACCTAGCCTGAGGACCTGGTCACTAAGCATACAGCATTTACTGTAGAGCCAGTGAAACGCTGAGTCAGGTTTGTGGGCTTTCTGGAGTTCCTGTGATTATTCATTGGTGCCAGGTAGCAGACCAGCTCTTGTACTTGCTGTTACAACATTTGGAGGTTGCCAGGGAAGCAGGTGGAGCCTTGTGTCATTTCCTCTGGGGTCCTCTCTCCGAGCTCCTGCCTCCTTCCTTTCCTTCTCTTGCCCTCTCCCTCCAAGGCTGTGAACAACAGAACTGGAATTCTCAGGCTCTGGCTTGAAGAAACAGTGCCTGGAGATTACCACTCTTCTCCACGCCCACCCGCCCCCTCTTCATCTGCCAGTATAGGCTGTGGAGCTGCCGCTCTCCTCCAGCTTCATGACTACCTTGCACACCATTTTCTGAGAAAAGTTGATGGTCCCTGTGCCAGACTGCGGTTTATGCCTCATTCTGTTGTTCGCCCTGACAGTGACTAATCTGGTTTCCGTTCTGGGAACCAGTGCTTTCTGTCTTCCTTTCATCAGGTCGTTGAGATGCTAATTCCTTTCCTTAGCTCCTGGGGAAGCTGGGCCCTGGTCTCCTTCACAGGCTCCCTCTCTTTTCCTTTTCTCAGTCTGAAGCCTCTGGTGCCTTCCCAGGGCTCCTGGCAAGCTTCTCAGCTTTGGAGAGCCTGCCCTGAGCTAATGCACTCCAGTGTGTGTTCATGCTCTCCGCTCGGGCACTTGTAGCTTCTTACATCCTTGCTAAGACAACAGGCTCCAAATGACTTTTAGCTCTATTGGCTGCAACAGCAGAATCAATAGAGTCAGAGATTCTCCTTGTGGGCACACAAGGGAGCTCCTCAGGACAGCTTACCCAGTAGAGTGTAAAGCCCAGGGTGTTCCCTGGCAGGCCAGCTTCTCCCTGTATGATGGCAGACTCCCTTAACTTCCATTTCCATTCTGGGTGCCTCTGCCTGTAGCACTCACTGCCGGTAAAGACCAGAGTCCCCTGGACAAGAGAACAAGTGGATATTTGTCTATTTATTCCACACAAAAAGTACGCTGGGCCTGCCCCCATGCTGGGCACTAGCCTGTGTTCAGGGACAGAGATCTGGCTCTTCCTGGAACCTGGGCTTAGGAAACAGGCACAGAATAAGTCTAGAGAAAAGAGCGTAGCCAAAGACTGCCTCAAGGGAAGCAGCATGGTGTGGCCCTGTGAGGAGGAAGTTGACACAAGGCATGAAGAGACTCCAGTGTAGTCAATGATAGAACTAATTCCGTGTTTCCATAGAAAGTGTACGTTAGTCCTTGAGGGGCAAATTAGAGCTCAGTTGGCCTTGGATTCATTCTGTGACCGGCATGTTTAGGATGCGTGGCTGTTGCCCTCACTATGTCCCTTATGTAGGTTTGGTATTTGAGGCTCTTTAGGAGGAGACCTGGGCCAGCTGTGACAGAGTCCAGGGCTCTGCTGTCACTGAGGGTGGCAGCTGGTGCCAGGGCATTCATCTGGAAGTATCATATTGCACCATCTTTGCACAAGGACTTTCTTTTCTTGAATCCTGTGGGTTCCTATAAATGGGAGGCCTCTGAGTGTGACTCGCAAAGCACTGTGACACCTACTATATCATACCCATATCAGCTTGTCGCCATCCCATCAACACCCCCACCTTCTCCTCCAAGGAGCAAAGTTCCCTGGTTTTTTTGTTTGTTTGTTTGTATGCTCCTCTCACTTCTCACCCTCTCAGCACCTGGGGCCCAGAGGACACGAGCATCTTCTTGGAGTTCTCTGCTCGGTTTCCTGCTTCCTGGCAGGACTCGGACAATGTCTGCAGTGCCGCTGAGATACAGTCCCACAGAGTCGGGACTGATAGCTGGACCTGAAGCTGAGCTTCTGGGAACCAGCGAGTTAGTGTTATTCTAAAGCCATTAGTTCTCAGGCCCCTATCGATACGCATGATCTCTCCCGTAAGCCCAGCCTTTGGACTAAGGGGACACAAGAGAGGAGCCCCACGATGCACCAGAGCCTCTGGCAGGTTCAGCATGCTGTCTTTCTTGCCTTCAGTCTTTGTATTTGCACATGCCAGGCTTTGGGAAGATGAAGCTACAGGGCACTGATAAAAAAAAATACGCCTTCTAAAGCCCTGTTACCAAAGGTCATCATTCTCTTTTCCGAGCAGATTGATTTTAGAATGACTTGATGCTGTTTTAATACTACCCATTCCAAAGATAATTCTGCAGGTAAAAATGAGGCTTTGATCCAACTGCCTCGTAACTTTTCAAATGCCACTCCAGTGGTGTGCTTTAAAAGGAAGCATTATAGTTTGGGTATCAAACACAGTCTTGTGTTTGAATCCTTGGTCCCAAGTGGCGATGCTGTCTGGGGAAGATGTCAGCCATTTATCGGATGGGGCCCAGATGGAGAAAGTAGGTTGTTGGGAAAAGGGCTTTTGACAGGAGGTTGTACCAAACCCACTTCTGGTTTCTCTCTACCTCCATGTCTACCTCATGCCCCCGCTGTCGCACTCTCCATTGCTTTTGAAGAGTGAGCCAAAATAGATCCTCCTCAAGTTGCTTCTTGTGGGGTATTTGGTCATCGAGATTTGGTCATAGTAACTAAGATAGGAAGTCAGTACCACCCCTGGTTTGTGTACATCTCTCTGGTCTTGCAAATGCCAGAATAGAACACATCTAAATGACATCATGGTCTGTGGTGGCAAACCCAGGTGGCATGAGCCAGGGACACTGAGACATAAGCATCATTAAGTTAACTGAAGTGTGATGTAGCAGGGAGCTGTTGGGACATGGCCGTGTGTATCTCGGTGGAGCTCCACGCATTGTCCAAGTCTCGCCAGGAACATGGGCATGGAGAGGGTGAGAAGTGAAAGGTGCATACAGTACAGCTTTGTGATGTGGGATGTCCTTCTGTATGTGTGTTGTGATGTAGGATGTCCTTCTGTATATGTGTTGCTTTTATTGGTCAATGAATAAAGAAGCTGCTTTCAGCCAATGGCTTAACAGAATATAGCTGACTGGAAGAGAGAGAGAGAGAGAGAGAGAGAGAGAAGGCAGAGTCAAGAAGAAGCCGTGGAACACTACTGGAGATAGATGACAGATGCCGAACAGAACTTTACCCGGTAAGCCACAGCCATGTGGCAATAATTAATAGAAATAGATTAATAGAAATGGGTTAACCAAAGATATAAGAGCTAGCTAGCAATATGTTCAAGGGATTGGCCAAACAGTGATTTAAATAATATAGTTTCTGAGTGGTTATTTCTAATCTGGACAGCCGGGAACAAACAAGTGGCCTCCTATAACAGTGTTACTTTTATTGGTTGACAAATAAAGCTATTTTGGCCAGTGGCTTAGGAGATCAAAGCCAGGTGGGAAATCTGAACAGAGAGATATAGAGAGAAAGTAGGCAGAGTCAAGCAGATGCTGAGGAAAAACATGTAGAAAATGAGGTAATGCCACGGCCATGTGGCAATACATATAAGTCAATCAGAAAACAAAAGAATAGTCTCAGTTTAAAAATGGCACCCCAGGTTGGGTGCCATATGAAGCACAATTAATAAAACCCCAGAGACAGAAATTGGGGTTCAACCTGAAAGTCAGAAAAGTAAAACATTGAGCCACTGGCTCTTACCTCTACCTTAGTCCAAAGTGGCCATCCTGCCTCCAGGAATCTCAGAATGAGACTGTGTGTGAGAGCTGTCTCTTCCCATCTTATATTCCTCTCTAGTTCTGGGATTAAGGGTGTGCACCACTACTGCCTGGTTTCTATGGCAAGCTAGTGTGGTTACTGGGATTAAAGGTGTGTGTCATTACTGCCTAGTCTTCCAGGCTGGCCAGTGTGGCTGTTTACTTTTCTAATCCTCAGGCAAGCTTTATTTATTAACATACAAATGAAATGCCACTACATCTTTGTTCTTTGGAGGACTGGGATGAGGCACAGATGGGCTAGTAAATATAATGGGTGTCGCAGCATTTAGGGAGTCATATCCAGAGGTCTCCCATGGGATTCAAGAAGAGAAAGTCCTTGTGCAAAGATGCCGTAGTATCCTAAGTAAGAGACACCAAGAGGCATGAGAACCAATCAACTGAGGTGTGTGGTGTAGGAGGTCCTTCTGTTTGTGTGTTGCTTTCATTGGTTAATGAAGCTTTGGGTCTGACAGGGCAGAACTTAGTTAGGCGGAGAAGACAGAACTGAATGCTGGGAGGAAGAAAGCAGAGTCAGAGAGAAGCCATGGATCCTCTGCCTGAGATGGACGCCAGTTAGAATCTCTGGTAAGCCACTGTCACATGGTGATACACAGATTAATGGAGATGGGTTAGAATAATATGTAAGAGTTAGCCAGTAAGAAGTTAGAGCTAATGGCCAAGCAGTGTTTTAATTAATACAGTTTCTGTGTGGTTATTTTGGGTGTAAGCTAGCCGGGTGGCTGGGACAAACAAGGGGCCCTCTCCTTACAACAGGTGCGCAGTGGCGGGAGGGGTTACAGCACTCAAGGAAGAGGTACGCTTTGGGCAAGAGAGGGTGCTGAGTTTCATTAGAGTTTTGACAGCTTGCTACTGTTCTCTTACTCCTATTCAATTATAAAATGCAGAAAACGCTTCTTGGGCTCCCACTGTACAAGTTCTTGAGACACTGGAATCGCTGTGCTAGGGAACTCTGCTGTCTGCATGGGGCCTGGGCTGCCCTTGCTAATTCATTCTGCCAAGCTGTGAATCTGCAAAGGCTACTAGGTCTTTCCCAGCAATGCCTGGCTGCTCATGGAATTCCTTTTGCTCCCTAATACCAGCAGTACTGAAACAGGCCGTGTCAACCTCAATCCTCAATGAAAAGTCACATGGAAGAGCTACAGGGCATGGTAGATCAATGAGTGGTTCTCAACTGGTGGGTAATGACCCCATTAGGGGCCAAATGATCCTTTTATAGGGGTTGCCTAAGACCATTAGAAATATCAGATATTTACATTCCAATTCATAGCAGTGGAAAAATTATAGTCATGAAGTAGCAATGAAAATAATTTTATGGTTGGGGGTTCCTCAGCACAGCATGAGGAACTGTATTAAAGGGTCACAGCCTTCGGAAGGTTGAGAGCCACTGTGGTAGCTGTAACTACTGCTTCATACAGATCCTTAACGCAAACCTCCAGGGCTCCAGGGTCCAGGGGATGCTTTGAGTTAGCAAAAAGTCCTTTACAAATGCCACCCACCATCATACTCAGACTTTGTTTTGCTGGTGTCTCTGACCTGCTTAAAGTCATGTACTGTCTTTTAAATGAGCTCTTTCCTTTGTGAATCAATCCAGCATGATTCCTAGACTCTGGTCTTCCTACCCAAGGAACTGACTGCATATTGTGTGGACTGAAAAGTCAGAGGAGAGACTTTTTTCCCCCCATATAGTGACTTTGGAATATGAGCCCAATTTCTGAAGTTTTTTTTAAACTAAAAAATATAGTTGATATGGGGACTCATTAACAAAGGCGTGTAACGAATGGAGTTCACAGTAGACACTCATATGTCTGCTGTCTGTCCTTCCCTTTCTTCTGGTTCAGGAAAAGTCACGATTCTCTCAGAAGGCATGTCTTGGCTTAGGGCAAGGAGAATAACCACAAGAATGGAACATCCTCCCTGTGCCACATCCATGTGGAGAGAGTTTTGCCCTGGGTGTGCAAAGCCTGCTGTATGGTCTGCAGATCAGCCAGCAGCCTGGACCAGCCTCCAGGTGCCGCCTCCCGGGCCATAGTATTGATCTCCACTGCCTTTTGAGGTAGGGATATATGTTTTCAGGGCTTGCATTCTCAGGCACTTTGGCTATATGCAATCTGGCTACATGACCCAAAGCAGGAGGAGCCCAAAGAGAGCTGTTCCTCAATCACCCCCTTTTGAGCATCCCACTTGCCTACTTGGAAAAGTTCTCAGGAACACTCAAAGTGGGGCTCAGCTTTCTTCCTGACCTTCTTCTAGATTCCTCTGTCCTGACCCCCGCCCCCGCAAACAGATTTTAAATAAGATACAAGGGCAGAAAAGGACATGGCTTACAATACCCTTGCCTTGCCCAGCCCTTCTTTTGATCTCAAGGTGGGGTTCAAAGAAACAAAAATGTCAACAACTACATAATTGAAGTAAAAAGCAGGTGGTGGCTCTGGTTTGCCTGCTGGCAAAGTCCCATTTGAAGTTTTATAGGCAAATCCGATAAATACACAACATGAGCACTTCTCCCTCAGACATCCCTGCACGCTGACCTTGGCAACATGGCTCTCTGCAGGTGCCCACACGTGTTTACCATGGATGGATGCAGTGACTTTTCAAAGTCGTATCACCAGTGCTCTGCTTGGAACCTGTCAGTGACGCTCTGCTCAGTGGCTTCTCATTTCCCCTCTAGTCAGTATCAGAGCCTGCGCTGTCTCCAGCATTCTTTCTGACCCAGAACTAGACCTTCTCAGGCCCTCAATCTACTCCCAGCCCTAGCTTACCCTACACCTGGCCATTTCTGTCTCCAGCAGGCCTCGGGCTTCCTGGCCTGGTACATCTATCTATTCCCGCAGCTCTGTGACCTTCCTCAACTATTTGCAACTCCACCCTCTGCTTGCTCTTTAGATACTTCCTCTTTCGAGCTGCCTCACTCCCTGATGGTGCGCCTATGCTGGGGACTCCATCTTTTTACCCTACCTTTCTCCTCCTTAGATGTAGACGCGATATAGTACCGTCCTCTCCCTGAGGCCTGGTCAAGATTGCTTGCTTCCCGTTCTAAGCATGCAACAGTGCAGGGCATGCAGAGGGGAGAGATGCGGAAGCATAGATGGTAGTGAAGCTAGAGTACTATGCGCATACGTGGAAAGAGCAGGTCTGGCTGTTGGCAGTGTTCGTGTCTTCTCACCGGGTCTCTTTAGCCTTTTTCGTTACTTTCCAGATGTGTCAGCTGTGAGGTGTGTGGGAGAAGCCAGCTCTGTGCCGGGGCAGTGAGAGGTTTGTCCCTGCCTCTCTCTGAATAATCCTGGCCACTGGCAGCAGTTGAGTTGGGACAGATGATCTAAGATGTCTGTCAGAGCTGGGGCTGCAGAGCCAGCTTGCTCCATGGGGGTCGGTGGCAGCCGATGACTCCATTAAGAGCCTCTGTGTGAACACAGGAATGACCGGAGGCACAGTTCTGTGTCATTTCTTCAGGGGAAAAAAAAAGGCTGAGGAGGTTCTGGGCTTCTGCCTTTTTAATGTCCCCTATTTCTTGACAGAGTGCTTTGAGGCAATGTCTGTAGCTGAATGACTGTGGCAGTAGGGCTGCATTTGGGGGTGGGGCCACGATCATCCTTGGAAGGTGAAGGTATCTGGTTTCTCTGGGCTCTGACTTGTTGACTTGTTACCGCTTCTTTGGACACCCCTTAACTACAGTAGAGAGGAGACTGGGGTTTGTGAGCCTTCAGAAACTGCCCCCAGGGGCTCCACGCCTGCTGTTGCCATGTGATTCATTTAGATACTCGAATATCAGAAGTGCCTGTGTTCTGTGTTCTCCAGCACTGCCGAGGGGACCCTCCTGTGCCCCTTCTCCAAACTGTACCTGTAAAGTCACATCCAAGGAGGGCATGCCCTGGCAGCCTGGGAAGCTGCTGTTCTTGCCCAAGGCCACTGTGCCTGTAGCTTTCTCTCTCCTCAAGTAGAAAAAGTTAAATGAATGCATAACTGTTAGAGGAGGCAGCTACATTACTTAAAAGTTTGGTTTAACGTTCCTTATAGAAGGTGGCACTGACGTCTCTTGAATCTGTTACAGATGTATTATCCACTAAGCCTTGGGAAGAAAGGCCACCTAATTCTTAAACCGCCCCTTCATAGCCACAGCTCCAACATGCAATTGTTTAGGGCCCCCCAGCCCAGAGACCATCTGAATTCCAAGAAGAGCCAGGGCTGCATGCCAGTAGACATTTGGTATATTTTCCCAATTCGGAAATATCAGAGAATAGGGAAAACACCATATGGATGAAGCCTGCCGCCCTGCAATAAACAATGAGTACTTGACATGAAATGTATCGATGTAGAGGTTTGCGTCGGAAAATGGAATGATGTCATGGAAAGAGTTTTCATTCATAAAATCGTTGCGTACTATCGTGTTAGTTCAGAAACACGTCTACCTTATTTGGCCATTGGTGATGTCTGTGGTATTCTTTTGGCTTAGTTTGATCACTTACATCAGGGGCTGATAAACTGAGATGACTAACTAAGCAGGCATGCCATCTGATTCTATAAATCTAGTTTTCCTGGCACGTGGCTATGTCCATCCACTCGGGCATTAGCTGCCTTCATGCTTCTGCAAAGCCCCAAAAGACTTACCTTCTGGTCCTTTCTAGGTGTGGTTACTGATGACTGCAATTGAGCACAGCTCTAGGAGACAAAGGCACAGGCATTTCTGCATGCTCCCCACATAGCACTCAGGGACGAATTTCTGAATGGAGGTGTCCAGGAGGAAAGGACGAGTAGCTCTGTTAGGGAAGCGGCTGAAAACCAATGGCCAGCCCTTGCCATATGAAGCCCTAATGCTTTAAGAAGGTGTATTTCTCCACGTACTAGGGAGCCTTCAAAAAATAATATCCCCTCTTTTCTTGTCCTTATAAATGCACCAACTCAAGGGTTTTTGAAACATGGCAACAAATCTGGGACCTGACATGATCCAACATAAAAACTAGGCCCTGTTTTTTGATCTTGCATGGAGTGATGAAGGGGTCTGAGTCTGGTAGCCCCGACATGCTAGACTGTGTATCTCCATTGCCAGCACTGAAACATTCCCTCCCCGTGGTGTGAGTCTGCATTAGGGGCAGATTTAGAAAAAGCATTTCTCAACATCCAAAGGCAAAGTGAGTTACTTCTTTTATATGCAAGGATGGCTGGCTCTGTGTGGTCTCTCAGTTTGGTCCCCATAAAGAAAACAAGTACCAAAGGAATAAATGTATTCTGCACCCTGCTGCTGTCCTGAGGTTTCAGACAGGCATAGGATCTGGAATGCCACTTGAGTCGGAACAGACAGCTACCACAAGGGTGCTGCCAGAGTATCACTCAGCCTGATGGAACTGTGCAGACCCCACTTGCTCCTTAATGGACATCACTGTAGCACACTTGACATGAGTGCATCTGGGTCCTTTTGCTCATTGGATGGTGATTTTGCTGTATGCCCATTGTGTTGCATGGTGATCATCTCTCTGTAAGCTAGCCTTCTCTCTTGTCTGCTTGGGGAGGGACCACTTTCTCCACAGCCTAAGGTCTATCTCCCCATCTATACTTAAAGACACCTAATGTGTTGCCCACACAAAAAGGATATGGTTTGCACTGCTAAACAGTGTCAGTGGTGGCAAATTCCCTGGCCTAAGAAGCAGTGTCTCTCTTTGTAATTGAGTTTGCTTCTCGATGATTTCATCCCTTGTTGTTCTCCTATACCCAAGGGGGACCCAGGATAAGCCTGGCTTTTCAGTGTACAGCGATATCCAGGCTGGAGGACAAAGTCACAGCTCCACGGTGCTCTCATTTCTCAGACTCAGTGCTTCCACTTGACTTGTTTCCAAAGGACTGATGTGATCATTGCCTTATTCTATATAGCATGTCCCTTTAAGGGGAAACAGTGAAACAAACAAGGAGACCTTTTCTTCTGTTTCATGTAATAACACACCAAAAGCATGCACTAATAAGACTTATGCAGTCTAATAATGAAGAGATCTTTATTATCACTGCCCAGGAAATGGCATGGTACCAAAGCTGGGTCACCTCCACTCTCCGTCACCTTCCTTTCCTCTCACATCTGCTAAGGATGGATGACTTGTATTTTCACAATTATTGTTCAGATTGTTTTCAGTATTATAGTTATGAGATAGACTTCCATTTGTTGTAGAGTGCTGTAGTTTGTTAGTTTTCATTGTCCGGTGGTTCTGAGTTATTCCTTTAAAGGTAGACTTGAATTTAGAGTAGTTTTAGATTCTTAACAAACGGGAGCAGATACAGAGATTTCCTGTGTATCGCCCACCTCTAGCCCTGTGGTGGTACATTTTTACCATGTCTGAGCCCATCTTGATTGGTATCAACCAATGACCATTGTTTATATGGAAATCCACTTTTGGTATTGTACAGTCTTGATTTGGGAACAAATGTAACACATGACACTATTATTCATACTCTTTCCACTGTCTTGAAATCTTTGTGCTCCACTATTTTAATCCCTATCCCTTCCTTTGCAGCCACAGAATTGTTATTGTCTCCATAGTGCGCCCTCTGTTTTATTGTGTAGCTATAATGATACTACATGCTTCCCTTTTATAGCACCTTCTTTCACTTAGAGATGTCCATTCATGTCTTTCTACAGCTTAACAGCTCCATTGTTTTTAAATTAAAATACATTCTTGGAGAATTTCATACATGTATACAATGAAATAGTCATATCCACTCCCCATTTCCTCCTCCTGAATTCTTCTGATGTAACCCCCTTTGAACTTCATGTTCTCTTGTTTTCTTTTTAATACTCCACTGCATCCTGCTAGGGCTGCCCATTGTACACACGAATGGAAGGCCATCCACTGGAGCAAGAGCAGCCTACCAGTGGCTAGGCCCCAAAGAAGCGTGATGCGTTCCCCCACAGCAGCTATCAATAGCTCCTAAATTAGGGTTGGGACCTCATGAATTACTCCTTAATCCCTGTTGGGTTTTGGCTGGCTTAATCTTGTGCAGGTAGCCACAGCTGTTGGGAGCTGGTGAGCGCAACAGCCAGGTCTTGACCAAAAGGCAGCATTCCACTGCTGTCCTCTCCTTCCTCCGACTTTGCCATCTGTGTCACCCTCTGCAATGCCCCCTGCACCCTGGTGGAGGGGTGAGGGTTGAAGGTTCATATAGGTGTGCTATGTGATTGTGTCATAGTTAGGGTTTCTATTGCTGCAATAAAACACCATAACCAAAAAGCAAGTTGGGGAGGAAAGGGTTTATTTGGCTTATACTTCCATATCACTGTTCATCATTGAAGGAAGTCAGGACAGGAATTCAAACAGAGCAGGAACTTAGAGACAGGAGTTGATGCAGAGGTCATGGAGGGGTACTGCTTACTGGCTTGCTCCACATGGCTTGTTCAGTCTGTTTTCATATAGAACCCAGGCCCACCAGCTCAGGGGTGGTATCACCCACCATGGGCTGGGTTCTGCCCCATCAATTACTAATTAAGGAAAAGCCTTACAGCTGGATCTTATGGAGGCGTTTTCTCAATTAAGGTTCCCTCCTTTCAGATGACTCTCGCTTGTGTCAAGTTGGCCTAAGACTAGCCAGCATGGTCTGAGAACCCACAACCATGTTTTCGCTGAACTTTAACCATTTGAGTCAGTACATTGACTGCTGCCCACTGTAAAAAGAATCCACCCCTGTGTAAACCTTAATCTCCATCACCCCCACTCTCTTCCTTCATATCACATGCTGTTCTATCCCTTCAAACGAAGTATTGTTTGTTTGTTTTTTCAAGTTGGGTTGAGAGAACACTAGTTTTCCATATGGCTTTTCCATATACCCTTCAGGCTAAGCCTCTGATTTACACTATCCTCCCATTCTTCTGCTTAAGCCTCCCCCAGCCCTAGTACTCTGTCTCTCCATTTCTGCTTTTACCTGTGATCTACTATCCCCATCCCTTAATGCAACACACTCACACAATATGCACACACACACACATGCTCGCACATAGTACACACTCATACACACAGAGAATAACATTTTAGTTTCCTGCTTTCCACTTGTGTTCTATGTTAAACAAAACAAAGTTTGAAGTTAGGTTCTGCGTATGAGAGAGAGCATGTGCCGTTTGTCTTTCAGCACCAGAAATTACCTGACTCATATGCATTTCTTTTAGTGTCATCTGTTTTATTGCAAATTGCATGATACTGTTTTTATTTATATCTGAGTAATTTTCCATGTGTCTTATGATCCGTACTTTTCTTACCCAGTCAGAAGTTGGTGGACATTTGGGTTAATTCTGCTTCCTAGCTGTTGTAAACAGCCAATGGACATGACTATGAGAGTGTCTCTGTAGTCGGATATAACGTCCTTCAGATGGATATCCACAGGGGGTAGGGCTGGATCATACAGCAATTCTCTAGATTTTTGAGAAGCCTTTGGATTGACTGCCAAAGCTGCTTCACGGGATTACACTCCTGCCAACAGTGCATAGGGCTCTCCTTTCACCATATTCATGCTAACATTGGTTGTTATTTCTATTTCTGTTGATGGCTATTCTGCCTGGGGTGAAATAGAATCTTAAAACCGTTTTCCTCTTCATTTCCCTGATGTTCAGGATTTTTACAGTGTTTCCCAGTTGGTTGATGTTCTTCTTTAAGGAACTCTGTTTGGTTCTGTATCTCATTATTAAATGGGTTATCTTCTTATTGTTTAGATTTTTTAATTCATTGTATGTTGTAGACACATACAAAAGCTAGCAAGGCTTTTCTCCCATTCTGTCAACTGCCTTTTCATTCATTTGGTGGCTTCCTTTTCTGTATGGTAGCTTTTTCATTTGTCCCATTTGTTAATTGTTGGTCTAAACGCCTGTGCTACCTAGGTCCTGTTCAGAAAGCCCTTACCTGAACCAGTAAGTTGGAGCATACTCCCTACTTTTTCCTTTACCAGATTCATGGTCTTGAGGTCTTTGATCCATTTGAGGCTGATTTTTTTCCTCCAGGTATGAATAAAGATCTAGTTTCATTTTTCTACATGTTTGTCTTAGGGTTTCTATTGCTGTAAAGAGACACCATGACCATGACAATTCTTTTATTTATTTTTTATTGATTTTTATTGAGCTCTACATTTTTCTCTGCTTCCTTCCCTGCCTCTCCCCTCCCTCCTTCAACCCTCCCCCAAGTCCCCAAACATGACAATTCTTACAAAGGAAAATATTTAATTGGGGCTGGCGTACAGTTTCAGAGGTTTAGTCCATTATCATTATGGCAAGAAGCATGGCAGCATGCAGGCAGACCATGGTGCAGGATCCACAGGCAACAGGAAGTGAACTGTATGCCACACTGGAAGTAGCTTGAGCACAGGCAACTGCTAAGTCCACCCCCACAGTGATACACTTCTCTTACAAGGCCACACCTACTTTAACAAAGCCATACCTCTTAATGGTGCTATTCCCTATGGGCATTCAAAGACATGAGTCTATGGGAGCCATTCCTATTCAAACCACCACAGTGTTGAAATCAAATTTTCTCAGCACCATTTGTTAAACACGCTGTGTTTTCTCCATTGTATTATTTTGAGCTCTTTGTCAAAAACCAGGTAGCTGTAGTTGTGTGAGTTTATATCTGAGTCCTCAGTTCTATTCCATTTATTTATGTGATTACTGTTTGTGGCAGTACCAAATATACATTATTTATATTACTATGTCTCTGTAGTATAATTTTAAATCAGGTATGGTGATACCTCTTGCAATATCCTGTTTGTTCTATGTTGCTTTGGCTATCCGTGGTCCTCTATGCCTCTTTATAATTCTTTGTATTTTTTCCCTGTCTATGAAGAGTGGCTTTGAAATTTTGAGTAGGGTTGCATTATTTTTAGATTGCTTTTGCTAGAATGGCATTTTCACAAGGTTAATTCCTCTGACCAATGATCATAGGTGGTCTTTCCATTTTACAATGGACTCCTCACTTCTTCCGTGTTCAATAGTGCAGGCCTTTCACTTCCTAGTTTGAATTTATTCTGAAAGAGTATGTCTTAGAGTTTCTCTGTGGCTTTGGAGCCTGTTCTGGAACTTGCTCTGTAGACCAGGCTGGCCTTAAACCTACCTGTCTCTGCCTCCTGAATGCTGGGATTAAAGGTGTGTGCCACCATCTCCCAGCTTAATTATGGTTTCTGTTGCTGCAATGAAATACCATGACCAAAAAACAAGTTGAAAAGGAAAGTGTTTATTCAGCTAATACTTCCATATTTCTGTTCATCATTGAAGGAAGTCAAGGTAGGATCCTGGAGGCAGGAGCTGATGCAGAGGTCATGGAGTGGTGCTGCTTACTGGACTTGCTCACATGGCTTGCTCAGTCTACTTTTTTATAGAACCCAGGACCACTACCACCTTAGGAATGGAACCACCCACTATGGGCTGGGCCTTCCTTCATTGATCACTAAGTGAGAAAATGCCTTACAGCTGGATCTAATGGAGGCATTTCCTCAACTGAGGCTCCTTCCTCTCTGATGATTCTAGTTTATGTCAAGTAGACATATAAAACCAGCCAGTACAGTTTGTATGTGTGTGTCCCCGTCTGTCTGTCTGTCCATCTGTCTATGTGTCTGTGTCTATGTTTCTATTGTGAATGCATTGTTTCCTTGATTTTTTCTCACTATGCTTGTTATTTGTATATAGGAAAGCATGTTAATTTTATATCCTGCCACTGTGCTGAAAGTGTTTATCAACTCTAAGATGTTTTTGCTAGTATCTTTAGAGCATTTTATGTATAGAACTATATCCTCTGCACAAAGGAATACTTTGATTTCATCTCTTCTTATTTATTCTTTATTTCTCTCTCTTGTTGTCTAAGACTTCATACACTTTATTGAGTGGAAATGAGAAGAGTTGATGCTCTGTCTGGCCCATGAGCTTGGTGGGAATATTTTGAGGTTTTCTCTATTTAGTGCGATGCTCCTAGTGTCTGTCATACAGCCTTTATTATGTTGAGGCACGCTCCCTCCACTCCTAGCCTCTCTGTGACTTGTATCCTGAAGGGATGATGGATTATTTTTCAAAGGCATTTGCTTTCTCTGTTGAGATAATTGTGTGAGCTTTACCTTTTATTCCATTTATGTGATTAATTATATTCATTGATTAGTATATGTTGATCCACTTCTGCATCACTGAAATACAGCCAACTTGGTCATGATGAATGATCTTTTTGATGTGATCTTGAATTCAGGTTTTTTTTTTGCAAATTTTTATTGAGAATTTTTTCATTTCTGTTCATCAGGGATATCCATCTGTAATTAACCTCTCTCGCATACACTCTCTCTCTCTCTCTCTCTCTCTCTCTCTCTCTCTCTCTCTCTCACACACACACACACACACACACATTCTGCTTTTATTTCTTGCATGCTTTTGCAAAGTCAACTATTATTCCTTTTACTTTTTAGTTTTTGTTATAAATAAATACCCTAAGCTTTTTGAATTCTTTATCTTTTATTCTCAATCGTTTGAAAATATGTGCTGATGTAGTTTTGTGGCATGTATCTTGCTTTGTTTTGTGTCTGACATTAAGCTGAGAAACTCTCACTTATTAATACCTCAAATATCTTTCTTCTGGTCATCGCATTGTTGGTATGTTCATCACTCCAAAGTTCAGGGATGTGCTGCTCGTTTTCTTTTTCTTCGGTTTGCTCTTTGTATTCGTGCTTTGGGAGTTTTTATTGGCAACCTAATGCAGCTCAGAGATTCTCATCCACGTCCCTTTAGGAGTCTCCCAGAGGTAGTCTTCATTCCTCCTCCTTTAGTTTCCACAGGGAGCATTTCTTCTTGGGTTCTTACTTTGACAGCTTTCTGTGTTTATACTGCCCCATCTGTTCTCGCATGCTGTCTACTTTGTCCATGAGACTCCCAGCATCTTAATAACAATTGCTGTAAATTCCCAGTCTGTTCATTCCCATCAGTTGCCATCTCTGGATCTTGGCCTGGTGCTTCCTTTTTTGTTTGATTTTTGTTTTGATTTTAGTTGTCTTTTAATATGCCTTGACATTTTCTCACAATAGATAGCCATATTGGGCTACATAAGAAGAGCGACTGTAAATAGCCTAAGTGATGTGGTGGCCAAGTGAAGAGGCAGGCTGTGAGGTGCATTCTAGAGCTCTCTGACTGGGGCTGAGTCTTCATCAACCTGACTCTCTGGCTCTGATGTTTGTGCACTTCTCAGCCCCTTCTTTCCCGTTAGTTGGGCCAAGATGTCAAGAGGGAGGTAGAAAAAGCTAGAAATAAGTCTACTGTATAATTCAGCTATCCCAGTCTTGGGCATATGCCCAAAGAACTTTGTATCCTACTACAGATAACCTGTTCATCCATGTTTGTCACTGCTCTATTTAAGGTAGCTAGGAAGTAGAAACAGCCTAGATGCCCGTTGACTGATGAATGGATAATGAAATTATTCATCTTTTAAGAAAAATGAATTTGAAATTCATAGATTAAGGAATAGAGATGGAAATAATCATGATGAGGGAGGTAGCCTAGATCCAGTAAGACAAATGTCATATGGCTTTTCATCTTCATATATGTGTGTTTTCTTTGGAATTCCTATTGAGTTTAGGAAAATGGTAAGAAGCCATGTGAAGGGGCTTTCAAGGGAAAGTAGATAAATACAATGGCATCAGAGTAAAGAGGGAGTAATAGAACAGGAAGAATTAAATGGGGTGGGAATGGGAGGGTATGGTAAAGGAGAGAATAAGAGAAGAATAGCTAACAGCAAAACCCTTCAAAAACATCATATGGAAATCTACTGTAGAAGCCTCCTAAACTATATCCATATACACATATAGAAGAAGTTATGCTATAATGGGGCAACATCACCCCTACCAGACACTGCAGGCTAACAAAAATCGTGGTGCCATAAATGTATTACCTCTTAGGAGCTTTTGGTTTCCGAGGTCCCACAAACCCCCAAATCTTATAGGCTACTGCTAATGCTCCTGGTTACCCCAGATCGTGACTGTAAGACTCTATTGTTGAAGCCATAGAACATGGAAAAATCAAGCTGTTACTTGCCGGCAGCTTTGTCCCTGCTGGATATCCTTCACAGCTCTGGAAGGTGCTGTGTGCATGGCTAGAGGAGCAAAGCAACCATCCATCCGTGAGCCCGACAACCTGAATGTGATTCCTCATGGTGGAGAGAGCCAACTCCAGCAAGTTGTCTTCTGACCTCCGTATGCATGTGTGCACGCACACAGACAGACAGACAGACAGACAGACAGACAGACAGACAGACAGACGATAACAAAGGAAGAAAATAGTAAAATTGTATTATTGTATTTCTGGAACAATGACTTAGCAGTTAAGAGCACTGGCTACTTTCTAGAGGTCCCAGGTTCAATTCCCACACCCATATGGTAGCTCATAGCCATCTATAACTCCAGTTCCGGGGGACCTGTCACCCTTCTTTGGCCTCTGGATACCAGGCATGTACATACACAGACATTTATGTAGACAAGTCATAAAATAAAATAATAATTTTTTAAAGGAAAATTAAATCATACCTGTAATTTCTAATCAGGTCTAACATTTTCAAATGGGTGGGATGGCAAATTGCTTTTCTTCTCTTGTGAATTCCCTGGTTTCTGGCCCAGATCTATTTTTGCTTTAAAATCTTTTTATTTTGTTCCCACCATCATTTTAATTTATAGAGCAGAGGTGTAAAGCCTTCCCTCTTACTCTACAAATGCTTCTCCAGTTTCTTTTACTTTGTGTTTTGTGTGTTTTCTTTAACATTAGAGAGTTGTTCTTCTAGCAAATCGTCATTAGCATATTTAATGATACCTTCCCCAACTCATATTTAAATATTTATTCATATTTTCTTTGTAGATATTTGTTTTTTCTAACATGTCTTTAAATATTGTACAATTAATTTTGTCAAATATGTAAAGTTTTTAATGGTTTGCCAACTTAAGCCCATTTTCTGATTATTGCTAGTATATGGAAATTCAATAATTTTTTGAGTGTTTTAAAATTTCAGGTTTTCCTAAATTCTTATTCTAATTTCAGATGCTGTTGTATTTTAGCTAATGGTGTATTTTTCTTCCTGGTGCATATACCTCTTACTGTTCTTTCTTTGGCTCTAAATTTAAGAATGCATTAGATGACAGTGTAACTATTTTGATTTTTCTCTTTCTATTGAAATTAACATATTTTTACTTATTTTTGTTTGTTTTTTAAGAGAATATCTCTTTTGTAACACAAACTACCCTTTATATACTAGGTAGCCCAAGATAGCCTTGAACTCATGATTATCCTGCCTCCATATCTTCATTGCTAGGGTTACAAACACGCTCCATCACACTTAGGTCTCCTAGCCCTTCATTGCTTATTTTTGTTTCGTGTTCAGAGAAGTAGGTTTCACTGAGGCAGCCTCACGCCCATGCGTCAGGGCTCTTCGTTTTCACTCAGCACTGTTTCCCTAGCCCCTTCCCTCTGCTTCTCCACGTCCCCCTTCCTCCAATAGTTCCTCTGTTCCCACAGTATGTGTTTCGCCACCGGCTTGTCCCCTCACCCCGTCCTGCAAAACTTCATTCTTGTCTCTTGCAGTCCTCTTCTCTCACATTGTCTGCCTGTGTGCCAGTTTAAGACTGGATTCTGCGTGTAGAAGACTACATGTCTGTTTCTTTGTCCTTTCATCTACAGGTGAATGTCTAGGTTATTATGACCGAGCGGCAGTAAATGTGGATGTGCAAGTTTCTCTGTCATGTTGACTTACAGTCCTCTGGGCTTGTGCCCAGGCGTAGTGTGGCTGCCTTGCATGGTAGTTCTGTTTTTGTTTTTGGAGGAACCTTCACGTTAATTTTCATAGTGGCTATAATAAGGTTTATATTCCTGCCAGCACTGACTGATGACTAATGACTCGTTCCCCACATCCTACCCAGCATTTGCTACCATTTGATTTCTTAATGATATCCATCTGGGGTGAGGCAGACTCCCAGAGCAGTTTGCATTATACCCTCCATGATGGCTAAGGATAACATTTTCTTGTTATTGTTTCTTTAAATATTTATTGGCCCTTTGTATTTCTTTTTTGTAATCTGACTGTTCCATTCATACATATATTTAATTGGTCACATGATTTGGTGTTGGGGATTTTAATTTTTTGAATTCTTATAGAATCTAGATACTAATTCCTGTTGGATGTATAGTTGGCCAAAGTTTTCTCCCATTCAGTAGGTTGTCTCTTCACTACAGAATTTTTATTTCGTATAATCTGCTTTATCAATTCTCATTTCCTGTTCCTATAGCCTTTTCATCAAGTCCTTGCTTATGCCTGCTCCTGAAAGTGTTTTTCTACATTTTCCTCCAGCAGTTTCAGGGTGAGCTCGGATCTACTTTCACTCCTCTGCATTTATACAGCCAGTTCTTCCTAGCCCCGCTTGTTTCCCAGATCCCTGTTGGAAGACTGAACCTTAGGACAGAAAGGATGAGCCGTGACTGTGGCGAGCTTACAGTCTCCCCTGTGGTCACATGAGGAGGGTATGCTAAGGGAGGGAGCAAGTCCTCAGTGCAGGGCCCAAGCCTCACTTGCTCATCCGAGTCCTCTGGAGTTGTGCCCAGCTCTCCTCAGACGACCCCCTTAACTTTGATGGTCACCTGAAAGTGTGCACCCCCTCAAGCACGACAGCCCCTAGGGCAGCATCTTTTCAGTAGTCTCATGATGCTGACACGACATGCCCTTCCCCTGACCTGGAGAGATGCTACAAATCCTGTCACACTGCTTCACCTGCAGTAGGTAGGCTTCCCAAGAAGGCAGGCAGAATAGTGAGTCTCATTCCCTCGAGCGCCACTGGCCCCCAGCTCCTAGCACATTACAGTTCATGTTGGGCCATCTGGTCTTGCAGCAAATACCCAAAGAGAAAAGCTGTTGACGTTTTGATGGGAAAAGTTGGGCAAGATATGCTTGTAGTGGGGTTCCAAAATATTCCTTGGCTATTAAAGGAAAGATGGACCCAAGAGAATGTGGGTTGTGGGCAGGTGCAGATAGCTATACTCTCTTGTATAAGGTTGGACCTCCTCTGACATCCTGGGGCAGCACCTGTACTAGAAGCTGATGCACAATCATCTCTCACCCTAAACTCATCACTTTTCCACAAGTGAATCTCCCTATGCCCTCTGTCCTAACTGCCTAGGGCTCCATGTGCCTGTGAATGTGTCTTGAACATCCACTTCCTCACCAACAGCCTGTGTCCTGCCTTACCTCCCTGAGACACCCATCTTCCTCCCTAAGATGCCCACCTCCTTCCTGAGACACTCACCCCCCTCCTGAGACACGCACCCTGCTCCTTGAGATATCCACCTTCCTCCTAAGATACCCGCCTCCCTCCTGAGATACCCGCCTCCCTCCTGAGATACCCGCCTCCCTCCTGAGACGCCCGCCTCCCTCCTGAGACGCCCGCCTCCCTCCTGAGACGCCCGCCTCCCTCCTGAGACGCCCGCCTCCCTCCTGAGACGCCCGCCTCCCTCCTGAGACGCCCGCCTCCCTCCTGAGATGCCCACCTCCCTCAATCGTCATCTCTGTCTCTCTGTTTCCATGTTTTCACTGTATGCACACACTTGATTGTGTCTGATATGCCAAGGGACGTAAAAGAATACTATTCTAAGTATAGTTGAACTGAATTATTCCTTTTCATTTTTTTTTGATGGAGCCAAAATCTTAAAACACTTTACACTGGAATTTTATATTGAATGGCTGAATTTATCCTTAGTTGAAGCATTTTTATTTTGTTCAATAAATATTAAGAGCATTCATTTGAAAACATTGACTACGTGGTATATTGTTAGGCTTTTCATTTGGGGAATATTTGCAGTAATGCTCCAATGGAGGGACAAAGGGTCAGAGTGGGGGGAGGGGTGAAGAAGTAAGATTGTAACTGAAGTGGAAGGAAGGTTTTTCTCTTACATGTGAAAGCCTGAACCTGTGACATGTTCTCCTTAGACTGTCTCTTTACCTCAGTTGTTCTGTTCTAACTGTCCTCTTGTTTCCTTTTCACTGTGCACACATGGTGGGCTCTGCGCACCTCAGGATGAAGTTTTAACTGTGATCCGGAGAGTGGATGATAACTGGGCCGAAGGCATGCTAGGAGACAAGGTCGGCATTTTCCCACTCTTGTACGTGGAGGTAAGCTCACTAACACACCTGTTGTTTGGTTCCCCAGAATGTGGGACTCTGGCCTGGGGGAGCCCCTTTCTGAGGTGGAGGGAGATTCCTCCCCTCCCCAAGTGTGTAATGCCTGCAGCTTCCTGGAGGCTTCTTCTAAACTGCCCCAGTGTATGAGGATTCTCTGGCCTCTTTCAGAGGTTCCTTCCAGACTGGATGCTGTCTTCTCACTGTGGGCTCCAAGGGCAGGACCTAGGCAGCTTTCCCCAGTGTCTCAGACACCCATCACTCACTTTTCTGAGTGAGTATCCTACTGTGCTGTCTCCTGACCCAAAGAGAAGAGTTTAAGACAGCATCTCCCTGAACCCCCACACAGACCTTTTGGAAGCACTACTGATCATTAACCATGTCCTGACGTCTCCATGCATTCTTGTTAGCTGGGCAGCTCATCCAATAAGAGCCGCTCAGCAGAGGGAACCCAAGGCCTGTTTGTTTCCTGGCTCCTTTCTATGTCCAGGAAGCACTCATTTCCAGTGCCACCTTAGGACAGTTGCTGAACAGAGGCCACAGGGGCTACCTGTCTGCCCTGTGCTGTTTGTTCCACAGTATTTTCCCCACTGAGTGCGTCTACCATTGGTTGCTGCAAGGCCATGTGTGGTCCATGAGTAAGCCAAATACTTTTACCTGATGCCCATTGGGGGTATCTCATAAACCAAGACTGAATGCCAAATACTTCTCAGTACTTAATCTTCCAATAATGTAGACATTAGAAAATGATGACCACCTCCACTTTGTAGATGATCAGACAGAAAATCCATGGGCTCTGAGAGGTGCCCACCCCACAGCTGATGTGTGGAATTCTGGGATATGTCGAGCCCCATGGCTGATGCGTGGGACATAGATGTTTAGTTTTAGTCTTTGCCTTTAACTTCCTGTCCCACTTGGTGTCCCACAGATGCTTTGTTCAGCTTAGTGTGGAGTTCCTGGCTGCAAGCACAGCTAGTGTGTAAGAACTTGAGAATCAGAGGAAGGACAGGCAGGGAACATGGTCATCAGAGTGTGCACTTGGTAGACATTTGTTAGAAACATCCACAGGTCTTGACTGTCCATGAAGTAAAGGCCTAATGGTTTGACCTGGAATTCAAGGTCCTCCACAATCTTGCTGTATTTTTCTAGCCTCAACTCTTGTCACTCCCCTCTGATCTTTCCAATTATTCTAGATAACATTTACTTTGGGTTGACCGCCCTGGAGATCCAGGACCTGCCCTAGCAATGACAGTCAGTCCATGCATACACATCGTCCCTGTTTCTAGTCTTTATTGTTATAGCTACAATCTCCTGCGATTTTTACATATTCTGCATTGCTGTACCTTTCCTGTGTTGCTACTTAAAATAGATAACTTACTATATGAATATTATATGCCATACATTTGAGATGTCCAAAATCCAAAGTCCCTGGTGGTTTTCGGCAGTGTGGCATTTTTCCTAAGTCTTTTGGAGATTTCCCTAAAATGCAAGAATGACCACAGAAACTGTATGTCAATAGCCCCAAGCTGGAAACCACTCAGATGTCTATCAGCAGTGGAATGGCTAAGTGCTACGTCCTGTGTACATATAATGGGATACTATCCCACAAGGAAAAGGAAAATGAATGCATTTCACATTTACTGAACACCCAGAGGAGTCTGCGTTGGCAGGTTCTAAAAGCAGACAGCTTGATGATGCTGGGAGGCAGTGAGCTAGAACCGAGGCTGAAACCTGATCCCTTAGGCCTTTTGTAGGCTTTCCCTGATCTGCAGATACACTCAAAGAGAAATTGCTGAGCCCTCTATCCTTCCTGTACTCTGGTTCTCAGAGCAGTCCCTTTTAAATGCCTTCAAGGGGCTGGAGAGTTGGCTCAATGGTCAATAGCCCTGGTTTCTCATCCAGAAGACCTAGATTCCACTCCCAGCACCCTCATGGCAGTACACGACCATCTGAAACTCCCAATTCGAAGGAATCCAGTGCCTTTTTCTGGCCTCCACAGGTACCAGGTACACACGTGGTACACAGACATACCACAGGCAAAACGCACATCCAGGAAAGGCTGTGCTGCCCAGTGCCCAGCATCCGCCATACCGTCTATTGCTCTGGGCCCAAAGTGATCTGTGCTGAAGAAAGGAAATCCAAAGAGGGTATTCCCAGAGACTTCTGCTGTTTCTGTACCAGTGCCCTTCTGAAGTACTGAAATGCAGAGCAAAAGGCCGACCTTTACCCGTGAGCCCTCTAGATTAGGTCATGGTATCTAGAGGACCAGAGATTCGCTGTCTTCTAGGTGGAAGACCTAACTGGTATTTGAACTTTGTTTGTGGGAAGGAGGCTAGGGTTGTGGCTTTGTCTGCAGCTCCAGCAGAGGGCATAGATTGGTGTGCTGCATGTTCCCTAGTAAACCTTTCATTGGCCATCTCCACACTGAGACCAAGGGCACCTTCTTGGATGGCAGCTGGGTAACGCACATTTGCTGGGATGTAGAAAGGAGAAGCCTGTGTTCCTCCCATTAAGAACAGGAATGATAGAGACCCAGGGGTTGGTACAAGAATTAGGCCCAACATTCAAAAAGGCCTTGCTTCCAGGTCCTTATTCCAGGAGAGAGTAGAATAGTGTCATTATTTTGGTATTTTAACTTGTGCTTGTGTTAATAGAAGTAAAATGAGCAGGCTAAGGGTGCCCCTCCTCCCTCAATCAAAAGGTCAAGGATGGATTGAATGAGCCATTGAATGAGTTCTTGCTTTGGAAGGCCTCTATCCTGCTCTGTAGCATGGTCACCCATCTGAAGATCTCCATCCAACACAGTCCCTTTTCACGGGGCTCCAAAAGATTGTGGTCATAGTCAGCCCTCAGCCCAACTCACAGCTAGCTAAGGCAACTTAAGGACATCATAGGCTTCAGACATGGGCCCACTGATGGCACATCTTCCATTCTTCACCTCGGCCAGTGACCAACCTTGTCACCTTTATGAGACACAGCAACTCATGTCTTCCAGAAGCTGGAGGTCTAGAACACCCAGGGTGCTTTTTTTTTCAGTGCTGTACTCTAGGTGGTGAGAGAGACTGAGGAAGAGAACAGTTCCAGGCAGCGGTAGCATCCTTATCCCAGAACGGATAGGAGCATATGAGAGCAGATCAGATTACACCAGACCTTGATCTGATGCCTCTACATTTGGGGCTTAAACAAAACTTGTATGGTGCATGGGAAACTTCTGGTACTATTTATAGATTCTGAAAAGCAAATAATGGTAGCAAAACTAAATCCTGATTAAGCTAAATAGATGTAATCAGTCCCAAAGTAAATGTTACTAATGGCAACTGTCTCCTATGTGATGGTCCCTAGCATCAGCTCTAGAATGCATTGCCAGGCGTTTGTTGAACCTCATTCAGCTGCCTGAATTGATTTGGGTTCATCCTCTCATGCAACACAGTAGCTCATTACTTCATCGACTATAAAGAGGGGAAGTTATTTTGAACCCCTGTCTCTAAACATAGTGTTACCACTGAGAAAAAGCAGAGTTCTGCAGCTGTGATTCCAGGCATGGCCTGTGGTGCTGTGGCACTCTGCTTCCTAGCTCCTGCTACTTGTCGTTTCTGTCTTTCGTCTTGCTGATTTTCAGTCCCCTGACTAGGCAGGAGAATGTTTTCAGGGAGGAAGCTCAAGAGAGGTTGTATATGAGTCAAGTTTCTCCAAAGAGATGGTGACAGTCATGTACGAAAGGATTAAGGAAATTGGCTCATGCGGTTATGGAGGCTGAGGAGTCAGACAACAAACCACCCACAAGCTGGAGCCCTGAGATGCTCGTGGCTCAGTCCAAGTGCAAAGGTCTTAGCAGAGACACAGATGGTGGGTCTCTTGGCCTCAGGCAGAAGGCCTGAGAATTGGAAGAGGGTTGTTCCAGTGAACCCTCGTCAACCACAAGGAATAACTGCTGATTGTTTTTGAACAAGTCTTTTCTAGGAAATTCAGTATGTTCTTAGAAACTTGTTGTAAGATCATACATCATCTGAAAAACCTTTTATCCTCACCCGCTACCCTCCCTGAGGACTTCTGACTTCAGCCACAGATATGGCGCATACCTGCCCTTGAGGGCCAAGGGATAAGTGAAGCTCCATGCCATAGTTTCTGAGGTTTGAACCTCCTCAACCCCCAGGCAGACCCTGCACACTGATGCTACCCTCAAGCCGTAGTTCCTGAGGTTTGAACCTCCTCAACCCCCAGGCAGACCCTGCACACTGATGCTACCCTCAAGCCGTAGTTCCTGAGGTTTGAACCTCCTCAACCCCCAGGCAGACCCTGCACACTGATGCTACCCCCAAGCCGTAGTTCCTGAGGTTTGAACCTCCTCAACCCCCAGGCAGACCCTGCTCACTGATGCTACCCCCAAGCTGTAGTTCCTGAGGTTTGAACCTCCTCAACCCCCAGGCAGACCCTGCACACTGATGCTACCCCCAAGCCTTGCACACAGTAAGTTCCTCCAGGAAACTCAAGGCTGGAGAGCCAGATGCTAATGCAGGACTTTCCTAACCCTCCACAGGATAGACACTGGTCCTGGGCACACAACACATGTACTCAGCCTTAGCTAAAGGGAAGTTTGCATGGATGTAGAGAGACCAGTATTCCTAGTGTCTGTCTGATGATCATTTCGGTCATTAGAAAAATGGATCAGAAAGATGGGTGTGAACATCCCCATTGGCAAGACACAGCATTTGGTTCAACCACAGTCTGTTCCCGCAGTCTGCAAGCCAATGTGTAACTCTGTGGTTACTGAGTGAAAGATTTTGTTCTAGATCTGGAAAAGGGAAAGAATGAGGCTCATGCAAGTTTTCTTCAAGAGACCAGACAAAGCGGAAGAGTATGTCGGCTGGGCTCAGCTGAGCAGCCTGCCTTGGGAAACTCGTTTGCCTACCAGGCATCTAACGCTGCAAGCCTCACCCATCTCCTCCTGGCTCCAGTCCTCTCTCTTCCCAAGGCATTTAGGGTCGTCCCTGAGACTTTCCTCTGTTACATCTGCAAACAAAGTCCATCTGTCATCAAATCCCAGAATAGCCCTGGATGATATGTCCCCATTGGCCTGGTGAGGCGCATCTGTGCCACAGGAGAAAACTCTGGCTGTTTTACTTTCTTACCAGGACAGGTCATTTACGGGGTCAGGAATTAAAGCAATAACATCCAAGAAGGTGAAGATGGAGTTATTTTTATACTTGACTCGAGCCCCTCTGCTGGGTGCTAGCTGTCTGGTGGCCTCTATCTTCCTGCAGAGGGACACCGGATCAGAATTATCCTCCTTAGGCTATGCTGAGCCACCTGCCTGCCTTAGCCCCTTCTGTGACTATAGACAAGCGGCCTTGGCTCAGCTCCCTCAACCTGGTACACTTGCTTTTCCATTCTTCATTTTGATCTTTCCTATAAAAGGGGTCCAGGTTGGTGACTCACAAACTAGCGAACCTCACGGTAGCCTTCAAAGCTCTATAGTCTTAGCCTTAAAAAGCCCAGTGCAGTGAAAGAAAGGCTTCTGGCTCCCACAAATACCTAGGCAGTGCTTGACACCTCCCTTCCAAGCCCAGGGGTGTTTCCTCAGTCCACATCCTTCTGAACTTTGCATATCAACAAACACACATGTGCACACACCTTTCCCTCTTGAAGCCACGTTCCACAGCCACATGACTTTCAACCCATCCCCTGTAACTCTTAGACATCTACTCCATTCTGGTTCATCTCCTTACTATATGGAGTTCAAGGTGTTCTTGGAGGCCTTCCTTGAATGCCATTCCCATTCCTTCCTTGAATGCCCCATCTGCCATCTAACCGTAAAACAGCACAGAATAATGTTCTCTTGTTGAGAGGTCATGGGCTGGCCCCACCCAGGCACCTCGGCTGGTGTTGGGTACCCACGCATAGCTGCCATCAGAGATCCTGACGAGGAGTCACTCCTTGGCTGGACTATAAACCCTACAATAACTAGGCTGCAACAGGCCCTTTCTACTTTGCTGTCAGCCCATGCTCATTTTCTCCCAGAATTACAGAGTAAGACTACCTCCCCGGGGAGCAAGTCTTTACTTGGAGAAAGGCCCAGAGAGCATCCTCCCCATTTTAAAAAGCAAATTTCACTTTATATTTAGGGTAAGCAACATCTTATAAGATGCTTATGCAGTTAAGTGGTTACTATGGTATAATAAGTAAGCCCATCCATTAGCGCACACAGTCACTCATTTTCCCATTGGCAAGGACAGCTGCAGCTTTCTCCTGCTACAGAAATCCTTAGTGTGATTCTACAGCTGTTATCAACCACCATGCTTCTGGTGCACCCTAGCTCTTTTAACTTGTTCATGCCACCATCTACTCCTTCATGTCTTTTGACACATTTCTTCCTCCACACCTTGGTAGTCATTGCTTTATTCTCAATATATTTGACTGCTTTTCAGAGTCTATATCATGAATAAGATTGTTTACCTCTTTTCTTTGCACATCTGACTCATTTAACTGAGCATCATATTCTCGCGGTCCATCCATAGCCCCGCAGATTTAAAGATGTTGAGACCACATCCCTGTAGTCTTGGCACTCAGAGGACGAGGCCTCAAATACTTAAAGGCCTTGAGATTGAGGCCAGTCTGGGAAGCATAGTGAGATTATGCTAAACAAACAAACAAACTTGAAAAATAAAGGAATTTCTCAGACTCTCCATGGCAGGGGTAGGTCCTGGCTGTAGAGGTGGGAGCTGTTTTTCCAGCAGAGATGTGGTGCTGAGGCTGCCGTGCTCTTTGGGCAGGCCTAGCAGAGGTAACAGTTATCAGACATGGTGTAGAGAGCGTGTAGCCATGCTGAAGTCCTCTGGCGCCTGCACAGTGACAACAAAGCGTCTCCCTGCTGAGGTCAGGGGAGGCTTTAGCTCAGAAGGAATGGGGTGCCTGATTTTACAGAAGGAACCAAGCATTGACTGAAACCTCAGAGCTGCTCCCCTGGTCCCCAACAGTTGCAGTACTTGGCGAGGGATTTTTAGCAAGATTTATGCCCCTGCCAGTAGGGGATACCTCATCTGATACCTCATCAGTACCTGTGGTACTGATTATTGTTTAGCGGTGATTGTGCACAAGTTCATGGTGATCCTGGCACTTTTAAGATTTAGCAAAAGTGCTCAAATATGCATTGCACTTGGGAAGAATTTCTATAGCTCCTCCCTTCAACCAGTTATGGCAAAATGAGAAACAGCTGAGTATAGCTTCATCTTATTTCTGCTGAAATCACTCAAATCCCCTCTCTACTGCTCTTTTGTCTTCCAAGGCCTTCAAAGTTAGAGTAATGAAGGGCTTTACTTTGAAGCTATTGAAAACTGTCTTCCCCATTAAAATTCTAAATACCCCAATTAAAAAATGGGGTAAGGATCTGAATAGAGAATTCTCAACAGAGGATGTTCGAATGGCCAAAAGATACTTAAGGTCATGTTCAACTTCCTTAGCAATCAGGGAAATGCAGATCAAAACAACTTTGAGATACCATCTTACACCTGTCAGAATGGCCAAAATCAAAAACACCAA
>PVIU01011291.1:0-65493 GCA_004026605.1 Ondatra zibethicus
ACTTTACCTTTTCTATTATTACTGTTTTGTTATTTATATACTGTGCTTTCTACTTGAAGATATTTCCTTAATTTTATAAACACTTTGAATATTTTATGCTGTTCTTTTCAATATTTCCCAACTATATATTTAATTAATTTTCTTCTGATTCCTTTTTACAATTCTAAAATAAAATTTGCTTTTATGACTATAAAAGTTTGTCTACAAATTGTTTTAACCCACTATATTTATTAAGTAAAACTGAAATTTTAAATAAGGTTCAATTGCAAGAAATGTTTCATTAATAAATTCATATTTTGTGTCACATTGTTCAGACAATAAAAGCTGAACAATTTTTGCTATTTCAGCTAGTATTACTAATTTAGGATAAATTTTGTACATGAAAATAATAAAATCATTCTAATTTCCAGTATGAAATTAATTGAAAATGAAAAGGCCTTCTAATTTCCAGTTTGACACTGCCACTTGTTCAACATGCACCATGGGTGGCTTTGCAAATTGATCCCCTTTATCATAAGTGAATATATAATATGGGTGGAAATAAGAGTGACAGTCACTACTATTTGATGAATAATCAAATGCTAAGTACTATTTGCATGAGTTAATCATGGAAGCTTAACCCTAACCAACAAAATATAACATCATCAGACTATAGAAAACCCAAACCAACATTTCGCATTTTGAACTTAATCTACAACAAAAATTTTCTAACTGGGCAGCAGAGGAGAGGGTGCCTGAACTGGCCTTGCCCCAGAAGCACACTGATGATTATCTCGAATATCACCATAGAATCTTCATCCGGCGATGGATAGAGATAGAGTCAGAGACCCTCATCAGAGCACTGGACTGAGCTCCCAAGGTCCAATTGAAGAGCAGAAGGAGGAAGAAGATGAGCAAGGAAGTCAGGACCACGAGGGTTGGTCCACCCACTGAGACAGTGTGCCTGTGCTCACCAAATCCAGCTGAACTGGGACTGAATGAGCATGTGATCAAAGCGGACTCTCTGAATTTGGCTGACAATGGGAGCTGACCGAGAAGTCATTGATAATGGCACTGGGACTTGTTTCTACTGCATGTACTGGCTTTTTGGGACCCTAGTCTATTTGGATGCACACCTTCCTAGGTCTGGATGGAGGGGGGAGGTCCTTGGACCTCCCACAGGGCAGGGTACCATGTCCTATCTTAAGGCAGGAGAGGTAGGGAGGAGAGGGAGTGGGGGAGCGGGAGGGGAATGGGAGGAGGGGAGGAAGTGGAAATTTTTGAATTGAAAAAATTTTTAAAAAACCAAAAATTTAAAAATAAAATTTCTAAACAATAAAGGTAATATATGGAGCAATTTTATTATATAATGAAGTAAAATAAATTCTGACCATGAATCCCAAGATGAGAAAAAATTTGGAATTGTCTATCTTGAAGTATTTTGAATATATCAATACTAAGTTACATAATGTTTTGAATGAAGATTATAAACACGATTTCAAAGTTAGTAATCTATGAAACCAATGAATCTAGGTATCCATTATCAGAGTAATATATTAAAAATGTGTTTTTTATTTATGGTGGAGTTTTTCTTTTCATCCATAAAGAATAAGGAATAAATGTCATTTACAGAAAAATGTATAAAACTGAGCATAATATTATTAAATTATTGAAGCCACTCTCAGAAATTAAATATCATACTTTGTCAATCTATGATTCCAAGAATTTAAATAGATACAAAAATATATTTATATCTTGAGAGGCAAATATCTTGAGAGGCAAATCCAAACTGTCTAGATTGACAAGGCTACTAATGGCATCAACGGATGGATGAGAAAGAAGTTTGGGTAGTTTGGGAGGTCAGCTCAAAATACATACCATACTGGCTTAAAATTGGCCTTATCTTAATCAGCATAATAAAATAAACAAGCAATGAAAGCAGATATTCTAAATGGGTTATGAGTGTGCAAAAGAGTTCTATAAAACTTTATATAAATCTGACTTAGTCTTAAACTAAAATAAAAATAGAAGTACTTGCTATAGCATACGATACAGATACTCTTGGAAAGAGCAGGGTCTGCCTCTGTTGTTAAGTTGTCTGACAATCTGCATACACTTTCTCCCTGGCGTGTAAGGAGAAAGTAGTGTCACTTTTGAACTTACTACTTTAGCTTAGAATGCCTTCTCTTTATTGGATTTAGCCACTTTTCATATTAAACTAGATTGAAGTTTTATTAACTAACATTTCAATGAGAGTCAACAGTGTGACTTTGCTGTCAAAAGAGAGCTAATGAATTATTGTGTTTTATTAATAACAATGTATTTCTCAGAATGAAGAAGGAAGCATCCATTGTGCATTAATCATGCATTGTCTGAAGTATCATTTTTCAGTTATGGCCATCATGTTTTAAAGGGACCTTGGCAAGTGTATGGAAATGTTTACAGATGGATGATCAAGGTGTTGAGAGTCTCCAGGTCATTAAAAATGACATTGTGAAGAATTTAAAATTCAACAGCTGTTAGGAAATTAATTTTATGATGCCTTGAAAAGTCGTTTACTCAAGTGGTTGAATATCAGAGTAACCAATAACTATTCCATATAACATCTTTCCCCAACAGCCATGACTGTGCTGTGAGGTAACCATGAGCCACTTCTTACAGAAAGCCATCTGATGGGGGAATTTCATAACATGATCAAACTGATACTTCCTAGAGTCTGTGGCCTAGCAAAAATTTATCACAGAGGCTTACAAATATTTGGTAGCCCAAAGGACCTTGCACATTTATTTTGGAAATATTTACTAGGTGGGAACCTTTAAAATAAGTAATATATTTTCTGTTTTTATGATAATAAAAACAATTTTATTTATAAAATACTGAGGAATATATAATTTTAAAAATGATTATTATTCTACCCAGCATTATTCTAAGCATTATTAAGCATTATTCATAATTTTCATTTTGAATGTCCTCTAAGGAAAGGGAAGATATTTAAGGCAGTAATAAATGTGATCTTATTACAGGATGCTGTTCCTTCTAGCAATAAAAATCAAGTAAATGTAGTAATTTGGTTAGTCATATTAGCTTTAAAAAAAGAGCTTATTTCAGATATCTTACCTGTCTTTTCTCAGTGCTCAAATAAGGAAAGTAAGATTTAAATAATAGAAATGCTAATAGGATCACTGATTGTAATGTATGTGCAAATTCTATCGAGTTCTTCAGTATAAAATAATAGGTTGAGACTAAACATAATTAAGTCTCATTAAAATGTAGCTACTCCCATTATCATTTTAAGTATAATTTTAATGACTGCATGCAATACAATTATGAAGTAGGATGATCTATTCTGATTTATTTCTATCCTTTTAAACTTTCTATAAACCAAATTAATAAATTTTGGAAACTACACTCATAATAGAAAAGAACTTCTCAGGGCTGAATATATAGCACAGCTTCAGGTAAATTGCCAGCTTAACATTCCCGAGGTCCTAATTTTGATTGAAGAATATTAAAACACAAAACATAAAACTTCATGCCGCCTAGCATTTTAACTCATTAATATATTTGTTATGAAAGGAAATCTAATCCCCCACATATACATGCATTTTTTAAAAAAAAATTAAAATGTTGAACGAAATTTTAATTATAACAATATTAAGATAAGCATACCCTCCAAAGCCTGAGGCGGTCCCGAGAGAGCAATAGTTCCCCATGATCTCAAGTTAGACATGTTGTGAGCAGAAAGAGGTGGATCCTGGAACTACAATTCCATTCTTCACAAGAACGTTGGGCCTTCAACCCCTGAGTCATCACTCTGCCCAGTCTCCATCACCATCTTAAATAAAACTAACCTTAAAAGAATGGCATCAATGGCATTCTTCACTAGATTGATTATTTCCTTTGCTGTATGGAAGACTTTCTTTTCAGTTTTATATAGGCCACAGTTGTCAGTTGTTGGATTTAATTCCTAATTAAATGGAGTCCTACTCAGAAAGTTCTTTTCTACACCTATTCCTTGTCAAACAATTGCCTACCTTGCCTTCTAAAGCTTTCACCATTTCAGGCTTCACATTGAGGCCCCTTTTAGATTTGATGTTGATTTTGTAGAGGGTGGTAGACACGTTAACTACATTCTCTTACGTGGACATCCAGTTTTCCCAGCACCGTTGATTGAAAAGACTGCCTTTTCTTTAATGTGTATTTGGCCTCTTTGTCATATATGAGAAAGCTGCAATGATGTGTACTCATGATAAAGTCTTCTTTTTTTTTCATTAAGCTACATGTCTGTTTTGTGCCAATACCATTTCATTTTAATTACTATAGATCTGTAATATAGTTTGGAATTTGATATGATAAATCCTCTAGCAGTGTTATTTTTGCTCAATATTGTTTTGGCTATTCAGGGTCTTTTGCAATTCCATATGAATTCTAAGGATTTTTTTCATCTATTTAAAAAAGGACTCCCTTTCCTTAAATAATGTTACATGATTCTCAATTAATAATCTTATTTAGTAATTCAAGACATGTGAATTTACCCTCTTCAATGACAATTGCTTAATTAAGGTACTTCTTCAAATTGTACAGTGATGCATCTTTTCTCTACTCTGTAAAGAATATTAGTGGTTGTCAATATTAACTACTTTTATTATCAAATAAACTGATTACTTATGATTTTGTTTTGAAAAGTGATATGCATTTACAAGTACATGTTCATAAAAAGTCATGTCATTGTCTAAATCTGTTTGGTCATAAGACACTTTCATTTGGGATACTTCTGGAATGCATGTGTAACTGAACAAATTAGAATGCTTACTTTGGTAAGTACAACTAAAGTTTTCAGCTGATATCTTTTGCCTCCAGGTGATTTTTACCAAGTAAAATAGGGTGCAAACAAAGTGTGTACTCACACATAATGTTTATGTGTGCCAGCGTGATGAGTGATAAATCTCTTCAGATACGAGAGAATACACATCTTTAAAATGTTTGTATTCTAGTATATTGGTAGAAAATTATTAAATGCATACTTCTTTCTATCCACACTTACTGATGCTTTTCAGGTTTATTACTTATTTCTTGATTATGAGGTCAAAACTACATATAATAGAAGCAACTGAAATTCTTAATGTATTGTTGTAAATATGAATATTGACAGCATTATTTTCTATGTTTGATTGTTTTACTGATTTAGTTGCATACTTGTATTCTCACTGTAGTAAATAGAACTAATCTGAATGTAATAATCTATCATTTATATTCTCTTATTCTTTATTTTAGTAATCTTCAAATGGAAACTTCCTGTTTGTTGTCAATCCATTAAATAATATTTCAAACACATATTTCCCAATGATCTATACCTTGAAAAGATTTTCTCCTACTTTCTTTGCTCCTCTCCATCCACCCTTCAAGGTTTTTGACTAAAGGTCTCTTGATTTGGCATGTGGACCTTCCTTTGTTCCACTGCCTTTTCCTCCTGAGTACTTGGGTTTACAGATATATGCTACCACATCTGATGCACGTCTCTATACTTACACGTAGGAATGACTTTCCTGAAAAATGTTAAAGATCTCCTTTACAAATCAAATTTCTACCAAACCTGTACCCAATTTTACAATGTGCCTTGAGATCACTTATAACTCTACTCATTCGGTTTACATACTGTGTACTCAACCTGTTCACAGTCACCAGCCTTCCACAGAAAACACTCTAATCAATCTTACTAGTTAAGATTTGGAGTACAAAATTCACTGCTTCAAGCAGCTGAATGCACAACTTTGGTTTTTCTGTCTTCCTTATCTTTTCTTTCTGACTCCTTCCTGTTCCTATCTTTTCTTTCTGACTCCTTCCTGTTCCTGACACAGAAAATGTATGAGAGATGTGCTGACCAAGTCTAAGACCATTAGCTGAGTGTAGCAGGGCCTTAAAAGCAAGCTCTCCTCCACACATTAGAAAAATGCGTTGGAAAAAACTATGTGAGTATAAATTGATAATATCTGATTGCATCTTTCCGTGTTTCTCTGAGTTAGTATGGCCAGAAGAATAACTTTCTCCCTTATGAGATGCCTGCAAAAGGTTGACTAAGACAACAGATTCTTATTCTTTTCTGTTGAGTGGTTGCTGTCTTATTCATTATATAAAGAGAATGGCCTTTGTTCTGATCTTCTTCTTGGATATGGATTCTCAGGTTAGCCTTCTCTTTTTAAAACTGACTTCCTTTTGTTCAGACTACTGTTAGATAAGAATAGCAAAGACAACAACACTTCTGAATAAATTAGTCACACTCTTGTTATACAACACCCAGAGTTCATCGATCCTCTTTTGTGCACCATCATCATACTGTTATATTTTTAGTTAACAAAAATAAAAATATTATAACTTTCTTACTAATATATTACACCCATTTTCTGACTGTGTTTTATTAAATTTTTAAATGCAATAGGTAAGACAAATTGAAGTTTCTCATGTGGTATTGGTTTGTTACTATTTTTGCTCCACTTTGTTGAGATGGGATCTGATACAGCCCAGGCTGGCCTCCAATTTCAAATTCTTCTGCCTCCAAAATCTATGTTATATGTTTTCTCAGATGTAACATCAGTACTGGCTTAATATTATTCCTTATATCTGTCAGGGCACTCACTGAATCTTCATTGCCTTAAGTACAACATGATCCTATAAATAGACACTATTTACATAACAGCACTAAAGACTGATTGCTTTCTCATAATTTCTTCTGTCTTCTATTGTTCTGATCAGTTCATGATAAGTCTTTGATTTTTTATAAAATATTATATGATTGTAAATATTTATCTACACCCTAATCTATTTGCATTCATGTTATATGTGTTAATAACCAAACTGGCAAAGTTTATACAACTTTATTCTGTAATATTAACATCAAAGGAAACCCTGTAGAGTTAATTCGCATATTTTAAAATCTTTTTGTATACACTAAACTTAAAACCAGGAGAAAAAGGAAACCACCCAATTAAGTGAACCCACTTCCTCTCAGACAAATACAGAACCATTTGATTTCATATTTCAAACAAGAAAGCAGTTAAAGAAAGCATCTTTTTCTTAGATCACACAGTAACACTTCTTTAGATCCATTTTTGAGGAGAATACAGACCCCCTCTACTAAACTATGCACTCCATTTATTTTAGACTAGTAGCTTTCTATTTTTCTAAAGTGTTTACTTGGCTCTATTTGAACAACAATAGGTGATGGGGAAAGAAAAGAGAGAGGTGGTGCAAAGTCAAATGAATTTAAACATTTGTGAAATAATTTGATACAACTTTAGTCAATATTCTTGGGAAAAGAACAATGATTACATTTAAGTTTCATTCAGCTTAAGTGATGCACCTTGTATGAGCTAAAAGGAATGAAACAAGTCACATTCCTAAAACACAACAGAAATACCAGCATCTCATAACTTGGGAAAAGTATTTAAACTGTTGGTCCCTCTTTATCTAAATGGTGCCTCATAAGACAAGGGATTTTCAACTAAGAAGCTGCTGAGTTTCTGCCTATGTAACACAAGAAACCTCCCTGAAAGTCATGATTATTATTAGGTTCCGAGTCTTCCACCGTAGTCCCTCAATAAAATTATAGCACTAAAGGACTGCATATTTTAAGCTTCAAATTCAACCATACCTGGATTAACTGGCAATAACTATACTTTCTCAATTATTTATTAATGTATGTCATTAATGTGGGATTTCAATATTAATACATGGATAAATATCTAAAGTTGCTAAAAACAAAGAAAATCAAAATGTAATTAATGAGCCCTGATCAGAAGAAATTCTTACAAATTATACAACTGTAAAAGTTGCATATATATGTATGTATATATGTGTTTGTGTGTATATACATGTATATATAGAATAATATGTATACATATATATGTATATATACATATATATGTCCTAGAAAAGCCCCCAGAGATGACCACCAGCCGTGTATGCAATAACAAAAGTGCTTTACTATTTCCAACATTGAAGTGGCACTTGGTGACCTCCCAAAAGGTCACAAGCTCCTTTTAAGTGGAGTTAGATGAATTCCAGAGAGGAGGGATTAATCTGTGGTTGATTGATGGAGGAAAGATTAGTCTGGGAGCTGACTGGTGAGAGCTAACTGGTGGGAGGCCTAGTGGTTAGGTACTTTCTAGTGGTAGGTAGAAGACTGCTTTTCACATCATAAGTTTGGGGTTATCTGCTGAGGCAGCAGAAGGGCTTGTGGGGGTGCTTGCTGATGGTCACCCATAAGTTGTGGATTTCCTGAGACCTGCTTGCTCAAGCTCTGTCCCATTCTAGTGAACTGAAACTAAGGCTTAGATTTAGGTCAGTGGGCTAGGAAATCCTTATCTGCCCCTCCCCAGTTCTTGCATTTCCCCCTTGAGTAGTCAGTCATCTCAAATCCTGGAGATGCATTCTCTGGATCTACAGGCTTGTATTGCTGTCTCAGAACCATCAGCTGGACCGTAGAGATCCATGATGATCACCAGGTCTCCCGACCCAGAACCCATGGGGCACAGGAGGCAGTGCCTTCTCATAGACAGAAAGCAGCTGAGGACAGAGTTGTTTCTGTTCCTGAGACAGAACTTGGAGGAAGGAAAGAAATCCTTGGTCATCAAATTCAGCCAGTAATTTTGCCCTAAGATTAGGAAGAATGGGTGCTGGCCTGACATACATGATCTCAAGTAGGGTCAGGCCTAGGGTATAAGGAGAATTGCAAACCCTGTAGAAAGCAAAGAGGAGGAGAGACACCCAGGCACCGCCAGTCTCTAGGGTTAGTTTGTAAAGGTCTCCTTAAGTTTCCGGTTCATCATTTCTACCTGGCCTGAACTTTGTGGATGATAAGCACAATGAACTTTCCAGTTTTTCCCCATAGCCTTAACTAGCTTTTATGTTACCTGAGAGATGAATGTTTGTCCATTATCTGAGCCCAAGAGCACAGGGATTATTACCTTGGGATAATTTCTTCCAGGAGTTTCTTTCCCATCATGACCGCTGTCTCTTGCTTAGTTGGGAAAACCTCAGTCCATCCTGAAAATATATCTATAAAAACTAGCAAATACTCATAGCCATACAGACCTAGTTTTACCTCTGTGAAGTCAGTCTCCACAACATACAATTTAGAGATAGACCAGTAACTATGGGCCACAGAAAGACAGAAGATGTAAGAAAAGTAGAGAACTGGAGTATATGCTCACTCTTGGTCAATCTGTAAGAAACATTGAATAATAGTCTTTATGTGTGAAGCACTGTACATCTTGGGGTTAGGACAAGGAACACTAATCTATTTATCTCCCCCAGCTTGTAAGACTTGTAAACAGATGTTTTAATCACTTGGAAATATTTTATCTCCCTCCCCAAAACCAGTAAAACCTTTGTTAACACAAAGGCCCTGCTGTATTATAAGTGGAATTCTGCTGGAACCTAAGTGAAGTAAGTGTCAGATCTACTGGTTTTCATTCCTTTCTTTAGGGGTCATTTAAAACTAGCCAATCAGAAAGAACAGTGAAGTCAAACCTTAGCCAATGGGGAGTGGAGTTAGCCAACACTATGCATGACTATAGCTTGCTAGTTTATATTACCCAATGATATTTTATTGTCTATAATACAATTTATTAATCTTCTCTATACTCAATAGAAATGTGGGTTGTCCTTAATCCATTGCAGGCTTTCAGAACATTAATTTTTCTTATAAATATATATTCTCCTATTGGGTACATAATCCAGAAAATATGTTCAGAATTGTAGGTCTATAAACTCATATTTAGCAGATTCAAAGAAAAGCTCTGAATGTGTTTGAACTGAATGGCCTTTTATCAAATGTAACAGTTAAGTTGATCTGTACATTTGCAAATCATTGATATCACTCTGGTGTGGGAGAAATGTCTGTATTCTGTCAATTATATTTTAAATAAACGCTGATTGGCTGATAGCCAGGCAGGAAGTATAGGTGGGAAAACCAGACAGGAAGTAGAGGTGGGGCAATAAGATCAGGAGTATTCTGGGAAGAAGAAAGCTCTTTCTGCAGTCCTACCCAGACCACCAAAGAAACAGGATATGACCTGCCCCACTGAAAAAGGTACCGAGCCATGTGGCTAACATATACTAGAATAATGGGCTGGTATATGTTATAAGAGCTAATACAAAGCCTGAGCTAATGGGCTGATCAGTTTATCATTAATATAGACTCTCTGTGTGATTTCTTTGGGATTTACTGGCTGTTGGAACTGGGCAGAACAGAAACCCAAATGAGTAGGCCCTCATGTTACATCACTCATTTAAAATGTAGACATATTGGTGAGTCTTTTTCACATTAAAATAATGGCATTGCATTTATAATTGATCACCTCTTTGTATATTAATTAATGAATTAGATATCTTCCCTCTTTTAAAGAAATTCTCTTCCAAACTTCGCATTTTTTCTAAAAAGGTGTCTTTCTTACTAAGACATAGGAAACATTTATGTTTGCCAGCACTAGTCTCTTCTTTACTATGTCACAATTAACTTTTCCCATTTTGTGCTTATTTTCTTGATCTGTTGGTATCTTTAAGAGGGTAAACATTCTATGTTTTATTTATGAAACTAACCCTGCATAATTAATAGGAAAATCTGTCCTATCACTTATGCTAAAATAACACCATTGTAAAACCACATACAAGTATTATTGTGGTGTGCATGTGGTTTCTCTGTTGTTCTAATTTTGTTTTTGTGAGCTATCTATGCTTTTTTTGCAAGTGATTACTTTTTCATGCTGAAGCTATAGAGTTCATAATGATTCTTTAATCAGTGACTAAAATTTTCTCAATTTTGAAAAATAATCTTTTGTCTCTTCAAATATTGTCTATATTCCATGAATTTTGTTCACCCACTGTCATCATTTCTTACAGTGGCTGTGTTTTCCTCATGTTGACAACCTTACTTGTTAAAATTTGAAACGTTTTATGCATAGTAATTTAAAGTCAATTTGCAGCAAGTATCCCACTTATCTAACGTAATATCCCATTCTGCTATCTGCAGGCACTAGACATGAAAAGAGAGCACATACATACATGCACACAAATGCTCATACACATAATATATAAATAAATATGTTTTAAAAATTGGTGAAATTTAGTGTTGATCCATGCTAGTTTAACCCTAAAAGTACTCAAGACTATGTTTTACTTGATTACTTTATTTCTCCAAAAGTCATCAAGAAACTTATAGGATACAACATTACATAAGCAGCTAAATATTCGGAGGTATATTTACTCATCTAGGTAGGACTGATTAGTCCCCCCTTTCACTAGAAGGGCTTGTGTGTTTTCTCCTAGGCTATGCGATTTCAAAGATTCCATAGAAAACAGATGGTGTTTTTGAGATCTTTTCCTTTATCTTAACTCCTATTATAAAGCCCTTTCCCCTAAATCTTGTAATTTTATTTTTCCTACTGGACAATTTAGTCCTCAGTTGCTTCTCTGTCACCATAAGTTAAATGAAATTTCTACTTAGTAATTTAATTAGTAAGCAGTACCTTCAAATTCAGCAGTGAGGAAGCATGAAGTCAGAATCTGATCCACAGTTTCTAAATGTTTAGTCTCCTATAGATATAATTGCGGAACTGCTGGCTGAGTTGACAGCTCTCTTTGAAGATGTTAAAATATTTTTTTAATTGTATTTTTTGCCTCCAGCTTGATCCTTTGACCAAAATCATGGTGAAAAAAGTAAGTTTGAAAGAAAACTTATAACGAAAGTTATTATTTTAACACAAACTTGCTTGAAATATAATGTTATAGAAATAGCAGTGTGCATGATCATGGTTTTTTCCCCTCTGAGTTCTTTCTGTAGGCTACTTGAAGAAGATAAGCAGATGAGCACAAGGCACTAGGCAGATTTACAGAAGCAAAAGTCAACTGACAGAGAACCCCAAATTAAATAAACATTTTTAGATTTGTATTGATCTTTCCCATAAATAGATTTGGTGGTCTCTGCTGCCCAGATTTTGCTGTTATCATAAAGGACACCAAATCCTAGTAGTGTATTGATAAAATAGCTGTGATTTATAATTATATTTACACCCAGCTTGTGTCAGCGACAAGCCTTTCTGTTATTCCCTTTGAAATATCTCCTTTTTGAGGTTGCTTTTGAAGCAAGGGTAAGAGAACAAGGCATTTGATACTTACTAAGAGAAAATGCATACATTTTCTCTTGTTAAATTGCCTTGCTTAAAAGAATCACAGCATGCCATGTTAAAAGGTAAGCCAAGGTAGTATTTGTCTATTTTGTAGCATGTTGCATATTTAATGACCAATTTGTATAATATGAAAATCATGAATTCTCTTTTCCAAATATTGTGATCATTGCTTGTCAGGCACTGCCTGAGAACCCCATTCATGTAGTTAGAAAATTGACGATGGCTTCTTTCAAAGAAATATGAATGGAATTTGATTCAGTAAATTCTTAAAGATCCAATAAAAATAGTCTATTGGTTCTTGTGTGCGATTAAACAATTAAGAGGATCCAGGGATTATTATTACAAGGATTAAGGTTTTGGCCAGTACTTAACAGACATATAATAGACATCAATTACTCTTAAATGCCCCCTTTCCCAGTGTTAAAGATCAAGCCTAATGCTTCATACATATTGGGCAAATACTTTTTCAATGAGTTGCACTTTCAGCAGATTCTATTTTTCCTTTCTTTTTATTTTTGAGATGATAATTTGATTAGGAAACTTCTGTTTTCCCTTTTATCTCTCCAAACCTCATATAGCCCTCTCACCAATCTCCTTCAAATTCATGGCCTCTTTTTTCGCTAATTGTTATTATATAATATACACATTTGGATATACATTTATATTCATAATTATAACCTGTTAAGTTTGTATGTTTTAGAGCTGACCATTTGACAGTGAACAACCAATAGGTGCACTCTTCTCTGGAGAAGACCACTCTCCCCCTCCTACGTTTCTTTCATTGCCTATAGTTCTGTGTGTAGGGTTAAGGCCTCGTGGACTTTTCTCTGGTTAATGTAGGTAGAATTTTCTGTTCCACAGCCACTCTCAAATAAACACACTGAGGCTTATATTAATCACAAATGCTTGGGCAGTAGCTCAGGCTCATTACTAACTAATTCTTACATTTAAACGAACCCATATTCCTAATTTATTCTCTGCCACATGGCACATTCATCTCTGGCTCCATCCCTCTGCATCTACCTGGAGACTCCTCTGACTCATTCCTTCTTCATGCCATCATTTTCTGTTTTTCCCATCTACCTATCTATTTAGCTATTGGTCAGTCACCTTGCTTATTTAACTAATCATAGTGACATATATTCACGCAGCCTATAGAAGAATTATTCCCCAGCAGTTCAGTTTGTCATATATATTGATGTCATCTTTGCTGAGCTCACATTTTTTGTTACATTTTGTTTTTGTTTGTTTGTTTGGTTGGTTGAGTTTTCTAACTGCAAAATCGTTTGGATTAGCTCTCACTGAAGAATAATTTGTCTGTCCTGACTTAGAAAGCATATAATACAATGTACCATTATATGATATTGAAGTTTTCTATCAATTTGATGTATATCCTTGATTATAATAAGATGTATCTTAGCCCAGATGGGTTTAACATTATGGTCTACAGTGTTGGGCAATCACTGTGATGAGGGCCTTTTTCCTTCCTGTATTCTTCTGCCACTTCAGTTCCTCTCTCTAGTAGGCCCATCCAAGTTCATGCCACAGCTATTCTGCTGCATCCTTCTGCTTCAGCTCCTCCTCTGCACCTCCACTTTTCTTCTCACATTCTCCCTCAGATAATCCCAGTTGATTCATTGCATCATGAATTTGGACTTTTGTGAAATCATTGACTTTTGTCTCTTATTAGTACCCTAGATGGCATGAATAGATGTTTGTTCTTGTCTCTTGATAAAAAGTAGCACAATAGCAGTTAACATCACTTTTGTCAACCTTATCTCTAAAATCCTCTAAAACTTTCCAGCCAGCTTATTTCACCTTAAAAAAAAAAAGAAGAAATTCTTTGTTTTCATTAAAATGAACTTTCCAGCTTTAATCTTTGCCTCTTCCCATACAGCAGCAGCCTTTCATACTTTGTTTAATTCAGGTTCTCTTTTGACAACATGAATTATTTATAAACACTTCATACAGTAGGAATATACCTTTATGCATTGTTAGGAAATTCTGAACCGCCAAGTAACCAAGGTTACCTGGCCCTAAGCACTTAGAGTTGCTGTTATAGTAGGGACACACCTACCTCTACTCTTACCTAGAGTCCATGGCAGCTTGAAAGCAGACACATATTAGCCAAGTCCTACTCCCCTGTCCAGCATCTCTGTCCCTCCTATTCATGTATAGGGGTTCAATAAGCTTGCCTCCTCACAGCGAAGGACCTTCCCTTCCGTCAGAATGTTTCAGCATAGATACCTGCTTCTTCTGGTATGATGGAGAATCAGACTCCACACTGTATGGCCAGTGTTTCTTAATACCCTTTGGCTGGAAAGGATGACTGTGCTTACAACTCTCTTGAATCTCCTTTCTGCCCTTGCCCCAAATCTCACAATCACCATCTTCCCATTATTACACTAGAAACATGTCTCCTTTAAGTAGTAGAGTTCTGTCCTCATATTCAAGCATGTCAAAATGACAAAAAATGAAAAACAGAAGCTCTGTTTATGAGATTGAGAAAATATCTATAACCATTATTACTAGATATATCAAGAATTCCAAATAACTAGGTGGGGTACTAGGTAGGCTGCCAAATGCTAGAGATGGCAGATCAATATACACTTTGGAGAAAAAAACTAAAGTATCGCTGACTAAAATAAAAACATTTCCATAGGATTTTACCTGCTTTCTGTCTTTCTCTAGCTCGGACTCTCTGTATGGGTGTAGATTCATACTACATATATGTGCATGTTTATATGCACATGCATACTCTGGCCAACATAATCTGCATTTTAAAGATATTAAAGATATTGCTGTATTTGCCTTTTTACAGCATTGGTATCTCTTGTTTTTGCCCAGAACATCTCTTATGATGTAAATTTTAAGTGAGAATCTCAATCCAATAACTAGGTTCTTTGGTATATTATTTTCAATAATAATATGTGAAATGCTATATACTTAGATATTTATTAATAAATTATCTTGAAGTTTGTGTTTAGAAAATACCTGTTTTGGAACATTAATTTTGCATTTTAGATCATCATTATCAATTTGATGAAAAGTTCAGCACTGAAAAATGAGCCCTCTATTATTTTTTCATGAGAATTTCAAAGCTCTGTTATATGGTTAATGAAAACTTCACTGCATAATATATGAAGATTTTGTTCAAAATAATTAAGTTTTTATATTGTGTATGATAGTAGCTAAAAAATTTCAGGCACTTTTAGTCTATTATTTCAACTGCTTCTTATTCATCACACATTAAAATATTTTTATTCATATAGAACATATAACACTGCTGTGTGCAAATCAAATTTAAGCACATCTGGACTGTCTATGAGCAAACAAAGATGCAGTCACAGCACTAAAACATTTTACTAAGAACAAGCATGTAGTCATTTTACTAAAATAGTTTCTAATGAATGAAGCAAACAATGACATTAAGTTCAAGGACTGTGCAAATGTCACCCCTTCAGAATGAAGTAAATGAGAAGGTCCACAGTACAAGAATTCATCTGTCTGTAAGCTCACTAATTTTAAGTAGACTTCATGCAGAGTTTAAAGTATGTCCTAACACACAAAATAAACTCAATATTACTGAGCCCAGCATGATCTGATCCTGGAAACCTGCCTGTAAGTGGCAAGGTAATGAAGAAAGAACAAACACGTGCACAGAAGAGCTAGGACTGTGGGTGGTAAGTACTCTCATGGAGCTAGACTGACTACCACTGCAACCTGGAGCCTTGGCATGTTATAATGAAACTGCAGGTGCTAGTTTTTGCACAGGCTAGTAAATCATTCTTAAGCCCTCATAGTACCTGAGGAAATGTTAGCCGTTTTGATTCTGACCTGTATGGGGAAAGTGTTGTTAATTTCCCATGGGTCTGAAACATTGGTCCTTGATATGACTGTGCCCATAACAACAATACACATTAACTCTGGACTTCATCAACTCTTTATATATTCACTCAAGGCTTTCCCTGCTCCAACCTCAGCATTTTCGTCATTGTAAGAATAGACAGGTAGCAGGATCTGTATCTGGATTTTTCTTGGCTGTAAGCAGCCTGCTTATCAACATTTTTATGCACATAAGCTCTCTGGCTTTTAATATGGCTTTTGACTTGACATCAAACTAAGTAGTACCATAGTTATCATTGTGTTCGGCACTAGTCTGAAGTCTGTTAGTTATATTTCTTTTCCTGTTAGGGTTCCTGTGTGTCACGGTACACATGTGAAGATGAGAGGACAACTCATGGTCCTTTATTCCCTGTTTCCACTAAGTGGATACCAGGAGTTAACTCAGGTTGTCAGGATCGGCAGCACTGTTTTACCCACTGACCTATCTCATGAGCTCTGCAGACACTCTTTTATTAAGACATATCATAAAAATGTTTTATACTTGAAGGAAACAAAGGGTTATTATATTTTACTCCTAAAATGTATACCAATCATGTTCAAAAAAAAAAAAGAGAAAAGAAATTAAGTATGCCCATATCACAATACTAATCAACCTGAAACAGCAGGACTATAAACTAGAAGTCAGGCTGGAACACATTGTTTATACACACACACACACACACACACACACACACACACACACAAAGGAAATGTTTATCATTACATAATAAAATTATTATATACTAATCATAAATTTTTATATGACAAAACTTACTAGAAAACTAAATAGCAAACTGGGTAGCTAGTCTAGATATAAATAGCTATATCATTCATATTTAGAATGTTAAATTAGCACATTCATAATCATTTGAGATGTAACTATTTTTCATTATTCAATTGTCCTTTCATCTAAGATGCAATTTATTAACATATGTAACATACATAATACAAATGCTATATTCCTTCAAGGACTAAATTAGACAAATACAAGAATAACTGTTTACAGCACTGTAGAAACATGAGGTATATCGTGGTCGTTGGGGTCCTTGCCTAGTATTCATGAGGTTCTGGATTTGATCCATAGCACAGTATAAACCAGGTGGTCTCAGGAGATAGAAGCAAAAGAATACAAGTTCAAGATCATACTAAGCTACAAGGCAATTTGAGAACTAACTCGGGATATATGAGACTCTGTCTTAAAACCAACAAACAAAAATAGTGCACACAGTAAGGCTAAATGAAGACCTCTTTTATGTCAGGACCTCAACAACAAGAGTCCATCACAATTTTCAATTTTCAGCCATTCCTTCAATCTTGAACTTCCTAAACTGGTGACTAAATAAATGTTGCTATTTTGTTATATTGATTGGAAGTCCACAGTTATATCAATAAATGATGAGAAAATAATCATTTTCCATTAAACATATGAGTCAAATGATATAAAAGGATGGATTGGATGACATATTTTCTGTGATTCTGAAAGGAATGTAGAACAGTGATGAAGTCAAGACATGTCTTGCCTCAAACTCACAGAAATCCACCACCTCTGCCTCTTGAATGCTGGCATTAAACACCTGCACCCACCACAGTCCAGCTTGTCATTAATCATAAACTAGAGTCATCTTGGAAGAATAAACCTTGACTGAGAAAATAGTTCCAACTGGTAGCTTATAGGTATGGAGAATTTTCTTGATTAATGATAGATGTTTGAGTGTCCAGTCTACTATGGGCACATCAACTAGACTGGCTTAAGATAGGCCTTGCAATCACATGGTAGAGAGCTGTGACATTACATGTCTGCTAATGTACATTGAGCTGAAATGATACAAGCATTTGTAATTCCAAAATCACCTTTTGTCCTCGCCAAGGGATTATTTCTAGTTAACATGAACTGGGAACAAATTGTTTTATTTCTAAGAAACAAACCAAATTTTCTGTAACAGTATAGAATCATTGTTTTCTTTAAAGGAAAATTGGATCTTGAGTTTGTGATTAGTGTTTCATGCTTTCATATATTCAGTTTCTTTTCCCTAAGATGCTTAAGGATCTGACACATTTAGTTTTCAAGCATTAGGCAAGAAGTTGAGCAAGTTAATAAAGCAATGGTAAGCCCCGTGGTGTAGGAGGGTCCTTCTGTATTTGGGTTGCTTTTATTGGTTAATAAAGAAACTGCCATGGCCTTTTGATAGGTCAGGACTTAGATAGACAGGGAAAGAGAACAGGATACTGGGAAGGGGACAGAGTGAGAGAGAGCTGTCCGCCATGAAGCTCCCAGGTCACACAAACTGAATCTTTCCCGGTAAGCCACGACTCGTGGTGACACACAGATTATTAGAAATGGGTTAAACAAATATGTGAGAGTTAGCCAATAAGAGGCTAGAGCTAATGGACCAGGCAGTATTTCAATGAATAGAGTTTCTGTGTAATTATTTCTGGTACGCACCGGAAGCTGGGTGGGACAGAACAAAGGGGCCCTGCGCCTGGAACCAGGCACATTACTACACCCCCCGTCGTCTCCTCTCCTTCCTTCCTTCCAGACCTCAGGCTGAAGGCTGCAGTTTTCTGTTTGTTTGGCTTTCCTACTTCATGTGGCCTTAGAGACACACTTCCAGCTACATAGAATACTGTCCCCCTAAAAGATAGAATGTTGGCTTCTTCTCTGACATTGAATCCCTTTCAGTTTCTGACAGTGTTTTGACTTTCTACTACCTTCAAGAAGCAGTGTTTTAAGATTTGCTTGTTTGTTTTTTCAGAATTTGTAATTACTATTAAAAGAGAATTTAGTCTGGTATTGTCTTCTCTTACAAGACTCAAGAAAGATCTTTTAATTTTTAAGATGCTATATAGTTGCTTTCTGACTTCTATTTTGCGAATCAGCAAATACGTCAATCCAATTATCATTTTTACAATCTTTTAGGTATCTTTTGATTGCTTTTAATTGTTCTCATTTTCACAGGCTTTCTTCTATTTCTCTGTAATAAACCTAGCATGGAGAGGTGCATTCATGTGTGGAAATGCAGTGCTTCAATCTTAGATTTCATTGTTTTTCTTAGTTCTACACATTTGCAGTTATTCTTTGAAGATAATGCCTCTGGGTTGTTCCTGTTATCGTTTCTTTGTTGGACTGAATACAGTGAGCTACTATTATGTCTACAGGATTTGGATAGGCCTCACTCAAAGTTATATTCCCAAAGCACTGGCTAGAAGTATCCTTTACCATAAACCATGAACTTGTCCTCATTTCTTTGCCCTTCTAGTTCCACAAATGTTTCCATAAATCATTGAGATTCATAGTAATCTGTTCCTCACAGAAAGTGATATCTGATGTTGTCATCTGTTTTTTTTTTTTATTGTGTGTGTGTGTGTGTCTTCTCATTATACTATACTGCTCTTTGTCAGAGGTACCATGCAGACTTTCACTGTGAGACATTTTATTTATTAGTTATTTATTTCCCTATTTCCCTTAATGAAGACAGCCTTTTATTTCTAGATTTCCTCTTCTCAATGTGGCCTGTACTAACCATACTTTTCAATGTTGTCCAAACTCATAGGTACAGATTTTTTAGGGACACACCATTTTCTTTAAAGAGATATCCCAATTTCTCTGAAGAATGAATGGAATGAGGTCAGTTATAAACAGTTTTCAAATTAGCATATACTGAATCTCATAAAAATTACCTATCATGTCTCTTTGTTATACTTTTAGTTTTTTTAGCTGCAATATTCAGGGAAATTATCTCTTCTCTTGGAAAGGACATGTTAATTAAAGTATTATCAAGTTTAGTAATTACTTTAACTTTATTCTATTTTTTATGTTTCCAGTGTCTTCATCTTTCTGGTTCATTCAACTCTAGTTATTTCAATCTTTCAAATTGTTGTATTGTATGTTCTTGTTCTTGGTAATATTATTCCTTCTATTCCTATAGTGTTTCTTCATCATATCTAGTATACTTCTTTCTGCAGATTTTTTTTTTTTTTTGTAGTAGTAGGGAGGAGAGGGCTGCGTTCCCGGCACCCGGTTAGCTTATGCCCAAAATACACAGTAACTGTATTCATTTAAACACTGACTGGCCCATAAGCTCTAGCCTCTTCTTGGCTAACTCTCACATCTTAAACTAACCCATATCTAGTCATCTGTGTATCACCACGGGGTCATGGCTTACCGGGAAGATTCTAACCTACGTCTACCTCAGGCCAGAGAAACATGGCGTCTGCCACATTGACTTCTCTCTCCCAGCATTCCGTTCTGTCTACTATGCCACCTAAGGGCTGCCCTATCAAAAGGCCAAGGCAGTCTCTTTATTTAACCAATGAAAGCAAAACACAAACAGAAGAACCTCCTACACCATTTTTTTTCTCTGAGCTCACCTTTAGAAAGAAAGTGTTTTATGGATGTTTGCAACAGCTAATCTCAGTTGGCAAATTGACTACAACTGGAAACAACTAAATAGTGAAGCTACCAGGCACTAGGTGTACCTATTAGGGGTTTGAATTCCTGTCTAGAAGTATCCTTTATCTTTTGAGGTAGGAAGAGACACTCTGAATCTGGGCCTTAACTTCTAGTGGCAGCCCAAATATAAAGAAAGCAGAAAATAAAATATTTTGTTTGTTCTATAACATATAAAGCTTGCCTGGGGATCAGAGTGTGGAGCAAGCCACTATTTAGCCATAAAGGCCAGGCAATGGTGGCACACACCTTTAACCCAGGCCCTTGGGAGGCAGAGGCAATAGATATCTGTGGGTTCAAGGTCACCCTGGGCTAGAGTAGACCATTCCAGTAACAAAGAGAAACAAAGACAGGCAGTGGTTCACACCTTAAATTCCGGGGCTTGGGAGACACACACCTTTAATCCCAGCACTAGGGAGTTGGAGACAGAGAGGGTTGTGGCTGGGAGGAGAGGAATGTAAGGAGGGAGGAGACAGGAGCAGAGCACATTCAATCTAAGGATTCCTAGAGACAGGATACCTATTTGGTCTGAGAATTTGGTAGAAGTAAGAGTTAGTGGCTGGCTTCTCTGTTTCTCTGATCTTTCAGCTTTCACCCCTTATGTCTGACTCTGACTTTTTATTATTAATACCAATTACAATTCATAGTACAGAAGGAGGCTTTTGCTTTTTGCCTGCTTTCCATCACTCTTCCTGGCAAGTTCATCTACTCTGTTGCTGAATCATTCCTCTTTGGTATTAAAATTTACTTTTTCAGGATTCGAGAGAAAATAGAAGACCAGCATTACTCTAGGAATGCTCTGTGACTCTAACATCAGATTGGGACTGCTGAGACATGCAGTTTTTGCTGGGATCCTAGACTTTTCCATTAGGAAACATTTGTCATTGGACTACTCAAACCATAGCCTGTAAGACACTCTAATAAGTCCCATTTATATATTTAATTTCTTATTTACATATCTGGATTTGTAAATGTGTCTATGTGAGCACTTCTCTTGCTACTGAACTTGTTTTAAGTTAATATTTCTGGCTGAAGAATTGCAACACAATTTCCAATTGCAAGCAAACATCAGCTGAATTGTGCTTTACATGGGTCTTAATCTTCTCTTGCCCTTAAGATATAAGCTAGCGCTCTGAGTCTACAGAGTGAAATTGTTGTCATTACCTGGCACCATCAGTTTCTCCAGTTCACTCCCTTTCTGTTTTCTTCATGGCGATTGCTTCCCTTATGTGGCCATCCTTGATCTTAGTTTCAGAGTTAATGAATCTTTTAAAACATATCCTATTTAATCACATAATTACATAAGCTAAAAGCATGAGGAATTTTGCCAAAGAATAATGTGATTTTTTTTCTTTATTATATTTTACCTGTTTAGCTATACTTAATTTTAGAGTACACTCGGTCCCAGACTACAATATGCTGAAATCACACTAAATGTCTGTTTATTCCCTAAAAATTCATGAATATTCTTGCCTCTAAAATTTTCTATATGCCCTTTGACCTGCTTCTTATATAACTCTTTATTAACTTTCCCATATTCTTTCTGGAAAAGTTAGTACACAAAGTTAATGCTGGAATGTAATGACTTCTCTGTGGAGCTGGAGCTGGATTTTCAAACTGACTTCTTAGGTCTCTGGCAGATATGTGTCTGCCATGTAAACTAGAAAGCCCAATCCTTCTGAGACTGGAAAAGTGAGTTTTTACTCTATAATTTCTCACTAAAGTTTAGAAGAAAGCAAGAACAGAATCATATAATTAAAATGTGATTTTAAACATGTAGCTCAATTTGGAAGCAATTTTATAACATCTATTCTTTTCAGCTTTAACAACTCTAGGATGTAATGTGCTTTCAAGCAAAAAATGGTCTTTCCTACTCTGTAACCATTACCAAGTTTGGTTTGTTCATAAAAATATTAAGCATTCATTTTCAAACATTAACTCCAAACCAACACATGAAAAGAGATACTGAAGATTTGATGGTGTCTGTATTTCCATTTTTATGCAAATAGAAGCAAAGAACCATAATTATAAATTACAGCTTGCCTTTCATAGTCATATACTTAAAAATCATATGTATTAAAACAATAACATTATGTACCCAGGTACAGACTTATTGTTCATATTCGGTGATATTGTTTTCACTCCCAAATCCATACAACAATGTGGGATAACTGGTTTCTGAAACTATCACAGGTTCGAGTAACCTGTGACATGTAGATACAACACATATAGACACAATGAACAAATAAATATACATTGAAAAACAAATACCTTAAAATAGATGCCATTTTAATTTATGTTATTAAAACAGGTCACTACCAAGCATAGGCACATATTGAGTACCAATTTCAAATGTTTATGACATGGAAATAAAATCTTATATTTTGGATACAACCATATACTACATTCATTAATGAAAATTTCAATTAAAAATTCAGTCATTTCTTGATTCAAATGTAAGATTAAATATTATGCCATATACTAAAATTCTAGCTTTAAGTGTTTTAGACTAGCCATGCAAGTAATGTACCTTCTATTTTCTATACCCAATCCAGAGTGAATTTAAAAAGAAGACTTTTTATTTATTTAGTCATAACTCAATGCATAATGTCATTCACCTAATAAAGATTGACATGTAGATTAATGATGATGAAATAGGGTTACAGGGATTGTGCAGCCAAGCATTTCTGTAGAGCAACAGCAACTTAAACATCAATAACATAGACATTTTAATATGCCAGTTCATGAAAAATAAGTAATTTTGACTTTCTTAATAATTTAAAGCCATCTTAGTGAAATTTCTATGTCTATGGGCTTACCATACTTTTAAAACGATTAATGTATGCATGTACATAAGTACATAGTCAAATAACTTAGTAAATGTATGTATATGAGAAATATACAAGCCAAATATATGTAACGCAAATATTTACATGTGATGTATTTGTACTTATATCTGTATACATGCACATTATATTTATATATGTATAAACATATGTAACAAAGAAAGTTGAATTTGCAGCATTTATGACCTCCTCCTACTGAACCCAAAGCACTTGCTTTTCTTATATCCACTATCACAGTGGGGAGGTCCGACTGTGATTGCTGCCGCCTGGGACAGTAGCATGATGCTTTCTCTTGGCACCAGGCATAGTGGTGTATCAGGACGGGCCTGAAATGACAGGAGCAAAACTACAGAGCCAAACATCCTGAGACAACACTTCTTCTCAGAGGAGTGAGATAAGAATGAGCAAATTGATACGACTGTAGGTAACTGTCCTTTATCTCCATTAGGCCTAGAAATAATTGAATCAATATGTTAAATATCCCTGTGCATTATGAAGAAATATGTTACTCATATGGTGATGAAAATGTGTACTTCAGTTATAAATGCAATAAAAGCAAGTTACATAAAGATAGGTTAAATGACTTTAAAATATTAAATAGAATAAAATAATTAGAACTTTACTAAACTATAAGCAAACTAAAAACACCAATAAAATGTAAACATATGGTAGATAATAGTAATAGCTATAAGTTTATGATATTGTACTACATATTAGTGGTTCCGGTTATCTTATTCAAAGATACTAGGCATTAGACAAGAATAAAAAACTAAAGACAGGACTTTACACAAAAATCTAAAACAAGAGAGTAAAACAAATTTTTAAAATCATTTACAAGACCCAAAGCCTAAGTTCACATAAAACTATGCTTTGTAATACACTTTGTAAATAACAGCAGAGGAAGAAAATTTTAAGAAAGCTATGGCACACTAACATCATAGACACTGATGTTCAGGCAAAGAAAAACTGAGTGAGATTAACAGAGGTAAGATAACTCTTAGAAAACCATTCAGGTATAAAACTGATGAACGTGAGACCAAGAGACAGCTCAGTGAACAAATCACTCACCATGCACACACCAGGACCCCTAGAACCTACCTAAAGCCAGAACTGGTAGCTAATGTCTGTAATTCTACTACAGTCCTATCCAACAGAAGAGGGGACAGGAAAAGTCTTGGGCCATTTAGCCTAGCAGAGGTAGGGACAAACAAAACAGGTCCTGCCACAAACAAGGAAGAAAGTAATGACAGATATTTGAGGCTTTCTTTTCATCTCCAGCTAAGCATCATGGCATGCACTTACACTCACACACACTCACATGTACACATGTGTGCATGCACACACGAACGTACACACACACACACACACACATGCTATTAAAAGGTGTTGGAGAAAATCCTGTTTATATCCACTCATTATTACAGAAAATATTTGAAATGGAAATTTGTCAAATATAGATATTCTAAAGATGAAGTTAGGAAATTATTAAATTAAATAATTCTGTCCTAAAATCGTAAATGACTAGCTGAATTATTTAATGGAAATAGAAAAATATTTAAATAATAAATTTTATTTAAAAATACAATAAGAATTAATTCTGTTTTACTGCAAAAATATACCAAATAATTAACCTAACAACAAATACTAGAAAAAACATTTGTCTAAAGGTAAATATGCTTAATTCATTAAATTTAGTATAATCCTGTTCTGTACATAAATTCTTTTATTAATTCTTTTCTATTTGTTTTCTTAGTATTTTCAAATTACTAACTTTTTTGCTAATTTTCTTCATTGTTATTTATTTTTGCACATACTTCTGCTCTTTGGGTTAGTATTTGTGTCCTCACATAATGTTTAGGTTTCCTTCTTTCTTCTTAAGATTGAGTTTTGAGTCATTTGTAAAACCCTTCAGTCTTTTCCAGTACAATCAGTTAAATGAATAGTCACTCAGTGTAGTTTTGGCCACTGTTTCAAAGTCTTTATGGTCATCGCTATCCTCTCTCTCTGCCCCTTTTCCTAGGAAATTGGTTTTATTATCATTACTGTGTGACAAGCATTCTTGCTGTCACACTATTGATATTAATAAATGAGTATTTATTTATAGAATGTTGAGTCCTTATCCCTTCAGTGAAGTGGGTATTTTGTGTTCACTAGACAATTAACTCACCTGGTTCACTTCACAACCTTAACCTTTCCTTGCTGTAAATCAGTTCAAATATCAGCTTTGTCATTCTTTTCTCAGATTAAGCTAACTCAAATTGGCTTCAACGCTGTACTTAAAGCTCATACTGGATCGTTCAAAGGTCTTTTAGACAGCAGTGCTTTACTAGAATCTCAATTGTCAGGCATTTTTAAGACCATATTTTCTAATAACATGTTTTCATTCCACATGCATTTGCTAAAATATAACGATCCTAATGATATCATATAAATTGTAAATTTATTGACTTTATTAATAGCTATAGGGTGATCTGATTTTATTTTCAATTGACAATAAAAACCTTAAAGCAACCTAATCTGGAAAGATGATGGGTGTGCTCATTCGTTTGCTATTGAAAAATATCTAATTCTGAACTTTGAAATAGAGGACTAATTTTTTTTATAATAATGTTAGAATCCTCATGTTCCCCACAGTAGCTCAAGAGTAAGCTTAAAGATTAAGCCGCATGAAGATACTGAAAATTAGATATCCCATTAAAAGCCAAAAGAACCTGGATTATGTCTATGTGCTAAAACTTCTAAGTGTGTAATGAAGTGACACAAAAAAGAAACAGTTTGTTACCAAAACTCTCTCTCCTCTCTAAATTCTTGTGATGCTCTGATGATTCATTTCACATTCATAAAAAGGAAATGAAAATAAAATCATTTAGTATTCAAATATACTTGTCAATAAAATATTAAATGGAAATGTTTTTATATTTAGTGAGATTTATTTGTAACTCCAATATATTGTTATGATTATATATCAGCAACTTATTTTCAACCTCACTTGTGTAATAAATTTCAGTTTGGCAATTTTTCTTCATTTTACAAAAATGATAATATCTTAATCTCCTCAAGGTTTAGTAAAATGAACTGAGATTTAAAAATGAATATACTATAAACTGTGATAGATAAAATGTGTGTTTTTTTAGTAAACACAAGCTACTTTATTGCAAATTTCAGTGGGGATTATATTTATTTTTCTCAGTTTTTAGTAAAGTAATGAATGATAACTAAACAGTATCCTATGATCAAAGCTTATGAATTATAATCTATATATGAATTTTCATTTGATATTTAATAATATCTATATTTTGCTTTTTGATAAATTGATGGTTATCCATTCTATGTGCATTGAAATTATTTATCTTTCATTAGCAAAATTAGCAAGGACCATGGTAGAGATGGTTAGTGTGCACCAATGACAGTGTTCCAAACGATGGGCAGGTGCATGGACAGAGGGATGAACTCACTGAACAGAGCCTATCCTTAACCTGACACCACCCAGACATCAGTCTAGAATCCCCAAATGCAAACACAGACTACAATACCAACTTCCTTAAGAGCTGGGCAGTTCGTATGTCAGCTTTGATGCTACGTCAGCCGGGATCAGAATGAACAATACAGTCTACAGCATGTAGACTAAGTGTTCTAAGTGTGTTAGCTAATCTCCACGGGCCTAAGGTATAAAATGTTCTTTTAATTGAATGAGCTAAACTAGATCAACTTGTTTTTCTCCCTGTTATTTAAGTTATTTGAGATTTTTCCCACTTGCTATAAATATATTTTTCTTAAATTCTCAAAATTTTCTTCTTCGATATTCAGTTTTTGACAGATTGGCTTAAAAAATTAGTAAGATGACAGATTACACATTCAAAAGGAGCACTGGGGCTGATTATCTTTTGGGGTAAGAAAATTAATGGGAAAATTAAAAGCCACAGAAAGAGAGTTTGGTGGAGTGAGGAGCCTGGGGAGAGTCTGTTCCTGCTAAATAGGGCCAAAATCTCTCTTACAGGCTTTAGAGAAAGGTTTCCACACCACATAGTTGATAAGTAGTCCATAGTAAGTCTTTAAGTCGGGCTGTTTCTGATTCTCAAAAAGAAAGAAAAGGGTTAGCCATTCAATAACTAGGCAGCCATTAATGCCTATGGTGCTTGGAAAACTTTCTTTATGCACATGACAATCACAGAAAAGGGGGGGCGAGACACACACACACAGACAGACAGACAGACACACACACACACACAGAAAGAGAGAGAGAGAGAGAGAGACATAGAGAGAGAGAGAGAGAGAGAGAGAGAGAGAGAAGCTGAGTCCAGTGAGCTTGACCTGAGCAACCCATAGCCAAAACCAAGCACAAAACAGAAATGAGGATCACGGAGATGGCTAAACAGGCAAGGCCTTGTGCTATCCCAACTAACAACCTTACTTAGATCCATACCCCAATCCTACAATGTCCTGCAACCTGTCCTCTGACCTCTATACATGAAGGCACCTACACAAATAAATTCCTAAATGTAGAAAATGTTTTGAGAAGCAATGAAATCAAATGATCACAAAGGAACATCAGCACAGGGTACAAAAGAAAATATAGTTTTGGTCAAAGTGATGCTTTAAGGAAGACGTAGCCAGCAGGGAAGCCTCATCTCTATGGTAGCAGACTTGCTAATTGGAAATAGAATTTACATTGCTTAGGATGAGGTCAGGATATGTGAACCAATCATAATGGCAGTTAACACTTGAAAAAACAAGGTGCTTTCTAACATGACAAGAGTGATTTGCTGCTAATCACGGAGGGGAAAGGCCAGTCCTCTCAGTTACCCTTGACTTCACCTAGGACAAAAAAAAAATAATGCACTCTAATGCCTGGAGCTTCTTTCATTCTTCCCGGTCATTACTGCTTACTTATATCTCAGTGATGGAATCTATCCTTGTTGATGTTATTGGCACTAAAGCAGATTTGTTTGTGTGCCTACTGAATAAGACGGCTCTTCTGTTGCACTCATACTGCTAAGGAGCTGAGAAAGCAAGTGTGGTACTGACTTCATTGCCTTTCTCTGGTTCACTTAGCCTCAATTCTCAGTGCGAAGGAAAAGCTATTAGTCCTTCATCAAGTTAGAGCAACACGGAAAGCTGTCAGTCCTGAAATATTTGACTACTTATTAGTGCTGATGTGTTGGTCTGTTTTGTAAGACAAGTAATTTAACAAATTCTCTAGAAGGTTTTATGCTTGCCATCAGAAAGGCACACTTATTTTAAACACAGTTCTGTTTTTTAGCTCCCTTCCCACTGATCCTTCAGAGTTATAATTTGGTAGAAGGTCAGTCTCCTAAACTATGTTGTCTTAACAATAAATTACTAAGACTTTTCTTGTTCTGAATAGTATTTTTCATATGTCAGCATTGGGTTGGGAGGGTTGCTTCATGCTTCCCTTATTTGAGGGCTAAAGAGAGAAGCATTTCTAAAAATATACTTAAAGAAAATTGTCCCTCCACTGTTCATTTTTTTAAATGTTTGTAAATTTTCTAGTGGAGTCTGACTTTATTTAGGAATGGCATTTTGAGCTCCCAGGAGCAGAGCAGCATTGCTAGGAGTGGTAGGCTGCCCCTGGTATTGTGTCTCCTCCACAGTCTACTTCACAGGTAATGTGCTGTGTGCACTAATGCAAATGGAATTCTCTGTTCATCGTGTGTTTTATTTGTGGACTAAGACCCATACAAAAACCATGTAATATAATAGTTCCCGGTTTTAGAGTATCCCGTGATTACCGGGAATTTTATGGTCCAGTTTGCTAGCATTAAAGCCCGTGCTCTGCAGACTTAACAAGCTAAGGTCCAAGAAAGTCCTTTGTCTTCCATGGACCTGTTCAAAGGATAAGTAATTTAATTCTCCTAACAGGGATGAATATACTCCAAAGAGTCACTGTGCCTCTCCCTTTGACTATAATACTGTTAAAACAGTGGAGTTCAACACATTAGAATTTCCTCCAGAGCACTCATGTTTGCAGAGTGAAAGAGGAAAGACACAGGCTCTTTGGTCAGCCACCTGGAAATCTTGTTGTTGGGAAAGAGGTGCAGAATTTTTCAGACCACCCAGCAAGAGAAGCTGGAGCCAAAAGAGTGTTGATGAGCAGTGAGTGTTTCACCTGCCTGGGAATGCTTAGTTATGCATAATCTTGTCTTTCTACTTAAAACTTAACCTCATAGTCAGAAACAGAGGATAGACTTGGGAAAACACTCTACCTCTTTGGGAATCATCCCAACTTGACAACATTGAATAAATCTCCCTTTACTGATTTATCTATTATATATATATACATATATTAAATAAAATATATACATATGTATTATATTTTTCTATTATATAGATATATACAGATAGACGATCGATCGATAGATAGATAGATACATAGATAGATAGATACATAGACAGACAGACAGGGAAGGGGACACACACACACACACACACACAGCTTGTTTAGACTAAATATTTCCAAATGGTTAAGTTTGAGTAACCATAGTGGAGGTTGTGGTATTATGGTGAAATTTCTTCATAGTAATTTTTAAAAGCCTGTCAGGCATATTATTCTATGACAGACCAAACACTAAAAAATAAAGTCTTCAGAAGAACACAATGAAAAGAAAATGACTTTTTTATAATATAAGTATTGGGGACTAGCATGGCAGCATATGTAAGCAGGAAAATGTTATTTGTATCTAGGGTGCATTAAAGAACTGTAAATGTTATAAGAAACTTTAAATTTATATAAAGCATGTTATTTTCCTTATGATTAATAAAGTTGAAGTTTTCTAAGCTTTCTTTTGCCTCTATGTTTAAAAAACACAGAACTAGTTCAACTAATTGACATTTCTTATTCTCCTGTCAAAGTCTTGTTTAAAATTGAGATGTGCTCAGAAAATATATGCTGTAAATTTTCCCTTCAATTATAAGTTTCAATTCTATGATGGTTTATAAACTGTAAACTCAATGAATTCTGCGTTAGTTCATGAGACTGAAAGCTTGAGGGGGACTTTTAATTTGGTAATGTAAGGAGTTGTGTTTTTAGGTAACTGGACTCAACCATGTGAAATCATGTTACACTTCAATGAGAGGCAAGATTAAACTAATGGAAGTTAGCGTGTTACAACTGTCATCTGTAAGGAAACCATTGCCATATTACTCAACATGTTTAACACTTAGGGAAATGAAATGCCTGGCATGTCAGGAAATCAGTGACCTGAAAGAAAACAACACAGCAAGAAGTTAAATATTTTCATTCATTTATTCATTGGTTCTTTTGCCTCACAAGTGAAAGGCAGTGTGCTGGGCAATGAGGATATTTGTTTTAGACTTTGACCTCGTTGTTGTCAAATGAACACATACGGCATGATAAATATGAACTAAACAGTAGTACCTGTCCATCAACTGTCTCCCAAATACCCTAACTATATGTACATGAGGTGGGAAATGTGAGTGAAGGATAAATCTTGCCCTCACATCACCAAAGGAGTCTGGGAAATAAGCTTGTAATACTGCAGTGCTCAGCATGACAGGCACCACTGAGAACTGAAGAGAAGTCCTCACTACTGTGAAGACAGAATATATCTCAGGATGATGCTGCAGCAAAACATAACAAAGATTCAAAAGAAGGAAATGAAAGGGTCTTAGCAATTATTAATAATATGGATACCTTTGGCATACATGCATGGCTATTCATAGCTGATCTTCAATGTTTTTATCTAAACAGTGCTATCATCAGAAATTATTTCAAAGCCATAGGGGAAGACATATTGCATGTCACTAACAGGTACCTAGGGCAGTGATGAGCAGCCAAGAGCTCCTCCAGAGCAACAGAGTTTTTTTTTTCCCAGCTCTTATGTTGTGGTCTCACAAATATCTGTGATTATGTGATTATATCTCTAAGAGATCTAACCAAATACTGGCCTATGACAATACAAAGGGAAGGGGGGAGGGAGGAAGAAAAGAAGAATGGAGGGAGGGAGGAAGGAAATACCAAGGAATAGAAGAAAGAAAGAAAGAAAGAAAGAAAGAAAGAAAGAAAGAAAGAAAGAAAGAAAGAAAGAAAGAAAGAGAGAGAGAGAGAGAGAAAGGAAGGAAGGAAGGAAGGAGGGAAGACAGAAAGTAAGAAAGAAGGAAGACTTCAAGTGTAAGAGGGTCTAAAAGCATATCACTTACAGCACTAATAGAGTCATGCATGTGCTTAAGGAAGATTAATCTGCTCACAGAATGTAAATGAAATTATAAAGGGCAGACAATAATTGATTGAAAACCAGAAGGTAACTTTTGAAAAGCCAGACTTAAAACTTGCATAATGATGGTTCCATGATTCATGAAGTCACATTTTAAGATCTCTATAGCAATACTATTTTCTTTTTTTAGAAGCATAAAATTAATGATCCTCCTCTAAGTACTGGCATCTAGATGAATAGTTTACATGTCTATAGCTCCTTGGAATTTGACTTTGAGAGAGAAATCATGTCTTACCACTTTTATTTCCTTAGGAACTCCCTGTGAGGCTTTGTCCAAAGTAAATCCTCATAAAATGGTACACTTAATAATTGTTAGTCACAGTGTTTGACTCCAGCTTTCATGAGCAATACAAAGTGACAAGTACAGAGAACTCAGGCTACAGACTCTGGTGCTATCTGTATTCACATTTCTCCAGAGTCTGCACTGGAAGAAAAGCCTTTCAAGTATTTCCGAATTCCACCAAGAAATGAGGCTGATGTGAAAAACTGGATGCCCAATATTGACCTGCACTTCACTACAAGGTTCAGATTAGAAGGAGATGCTGAACCGACAGGGAATATTCTTGCTGAGAGGTCAGGAGTAGAGACATGATTCAATTGTTTATATGCAATTTAAGCTAACATCTTCTCCCTGCAATCCAGAACTCTCTTCCCCCAAGAATGCCTCTTCATTATCTTTCTTCCTATCATGTCCCTAGGGTATCTCTAAAAATATTACCATTCCATGCATTTTCATGGTTTTGTGGTTATTATGGAAGAGATTATACAGGGAGCAAGCTCTTTCTGACATAAGCAGTATTGGTTTAATTTTGCTTCATTGTATCAACATCAAATGTTCCCTGTGATGTCCATGTACAGAAGTGCAAAGAGTCTTAAAAATGTAGATTTCTTTTCTTAATTTCTCTCTATACATAGTTCTGGTGATGTGTTTAACTAAACTAGAGTTCAAACATAGAAAACAAAACAAACAAAGGAAGCGGAGCAATACAAAAACAACAGATTTGCTCAACCATCCTCCTGCTCTGATATCAGAAACTCAATTTATAAATCCTGTTCTTCAGTCTGACCCTATTTGTCATAATTGCTTATTTTGCTAGTTTTATTTCATTTTATTTCACTGTCTTGTCTGATTCATAACAGGAGAGTGATCTTACCACTTCATTTTAGAATTCTTCAAAAGAAGTTGAAGAAAATGAGTTTTAAAGAAGTCTTTGCATCTGTGGAAATAACTAATTCTGATTAGCATAAATTAGCTTATTCTCTCTCTCCTCTCTCTGTACTGTGAGTGCCTGTCATATTTCTTGTAATTTTCCACTGTGTCCACTTTCTTGTGGTAAATTCTTGATGAGAAATTCTAACCAACTTACACATGAATTAGAGCAGAGTTATTGAGTTATGGGAAATGACATGAAGCATTCAGTGAGCACTTACCTGCCTCCAAATCTGTAAGACTACACTACTTAAAACTTACATAAATATACATCAAACCAAATTACAGTACCAATAAGTAATTGATTATGGTGAACTCAAAAGTTCTAGGTAGCAGCAACATATTTTAAATGTTATAAATATAACCTCTAAGAAGGAAACTGATATGAGAATATATAAAATACATATTTTGAAAAAACAAGAAGGAACAAACATTTCAGTGGACAGAAAGATTGGTCTTTTATTTCCAAGTAATAAAAATGTGTATGTGAATACTCGCAACATATAATGAACATAAAGAAAGAGAAGTTAACCTTTTAAAGAAAAGTAACATCAATCATTCTCTTGATTAAGAAGAATCCTCTTCATCAAAGTGGTAAAAAATTGGATTAATGAAACCCAAACAAAAATAAAAGAAAATTTTGAAGAAGAAATAATTTTCTTAAAAGAAATGAGAACTGTTTGAAATATCCAATTATAATATAAAACTTACTAGATTGGATTAAAATCGAAATACATCAAGTTTAATAACAGGCTTAACGTGACAAAGGTTGAAAGTAAACTTGACAAATAATTTATTATGTATTTCCTTGCCAATGTAAATAGGTAAAATATGTAGTCATGATGTAACGATAATAACAGAGGAGATAAATTCAATAGTTAAATGTATATGAGTATGCAAAACTTTAATTTATCAAGAAACAATATTTATTCAACTGTTTAAAGGATGTTTTTTGAACATCTACTTCACGCGTCCAGTCTATGTTCTTGGCACTCATAGTTTATCAATGAAAAATTTCAAACAATCTCAATACTTACAGAATTTTCATCATCATGGTCATTATCTGAAAGAGGACATTTTTTGAGGCTATGCCTACTACAGAGAAGGCAGAATTTCACAAGTGGTTCCTGACATTCTCAGATCTTGCTCAGAGAGGCAGCAACGATGGTCACCACTGCCTTTAATGACAGCAACATTGGGTTGTGGTCATGTGCATGTTTGTCCTTTCACACATTTATTTGAAGCATCTCTAGGAGCTGGATCAAAATTCGAGAGTGTTAATAACCTAACTGATTTGAAAAGATATTTTGCAGATAAACCAGAGAACTGGGAGATCTCTCAGAAACAAACAGTAGTCAGGCAACGTTCAATTCTATGGAAGCAACAAAGCTTCTCGCCTCTTATAGAGTGTCAAGTTGCAAAAGAAATGGCAGTCCGAATAAACATTTGCTCCCCAAATAACATTGCTGGAAAGTACAACAATGAGGAAAGAACACATTGGATTTAGGTGTTCAATTAAATAATGCAGTTGACAGGCTGCTTACATTAATTTTTAGTCTAAAATAACTCTTTTGGTACATTTCCATATAATCATTTACAGACATGACAATAAAGAAGATTTCTATCATTTGAAGTGGAGATTTTATAGTGCCAAATGCAATTAAAAATGCAGCATGAAAATAATTAAGACCATTACCGATTGAAAATGCAGAGCACCTCCAACGTAAGAAAAGGGTCAAAGCGATCATCAAGTTAGAAATCACCTCTTCAGAAAGCAATGGAACAGTGGAGAGTTTCTTGTCAAACTTCATAACAAAGAAAATCTTCCTCCGAGAAGCACAGTTTTAAGCCTCTTTTTCAGGACCTCTCTCTGGAAAGGAAATTGTGTGTTAGGTTTGAGAGTGATAGTCATCTCAATAACGCATGAGATGACTGAAATTTGAGTAAACACAAGGGAGCCAATGACGTGAGAAAGAGAAAAGAAGTATGCATAAAGATTTGCTGGAGAGGGAAAAAGGATGAAACCAAAACTTTCAAAGACCTAAGGAAAAACAAGAGACCTTTTTTGGTGGTTAGTGTCCGTCATCAACTTGGCTGAATTTCGAATCACTGGAGAGATTGCTTCTGCGCATGACGGCGGAAGTCTGTTTTGATGACGTTAATTGATGTGGGAAGACCCACCTTAATTGTGGGTGTAACCCCGGCAGGAGCAGAGGATTTTAGAAGGTGAGAATAGAGAGAGAAAGCTAGGCACACATTTGCCCCTATCTTCTGAGGGCATACATAATGCGAACAGCTGCTTCAAGCCTGCACTTCCTCGCCAGGAATGGACCCAGAGCTAGAATAAACCAACCCTTCCTTAAGCTGCTTTTACCAGGGTATATTATCACAGTCACAGAAAAGGAGGAAAGACATTCATTCCTAGAAAAGGGAAATGCAGAAGAAACAGTGAGAGAATGTGAGGCCAGGCAAAAACCTGGTCTGTAGTAGAAGAGAGTCTAATTGGGGGAGGTGAAACCGAGAAAGTTCAGGTGTATTTTCCAGAGCAAAACAGTAAGCTGTAGTATAAAACTATAATTTGCAGCAATTTCTCAAGTATATCGGTTGTTTCTTATGAATAATGAAAATATATTTTAACTAAAATTAGCAATACTTTCAAAATTTTTGAATTTACAGTTAGTGTGAACTCTGCATCTTTCCTCCCAACTCAGTTTATATGTGGCTACATACTCTGATAAATAACAATTATATAGTGTCTTTAGTTTGAAACAGATAATGTGTTATTAATGTTGAGTTGCAATTGTCCTGATGAAGTAGTTATATAATCTGTGCGTATATCATAGAAATAATACCCCTTGTCAATGCACTGATTATCAATATTCCTTAATGTTTCCATATAATCAGCATATTCCTGATATGCTTGCTAAAACTGGAGTCTTCATAGATGAAGAGAAATTATCATTAAACATTCATTGACAAAAGCCAATTAGTCCACCTACAATATTAGTTAATTAACTGGCTTGTCCTGTTTAGTCAGCAGTCTTTGTTACCCACAATGTCACGCAAGATATAGTTTACAAGTGTGGGCTTTGCTGTTACAATATATTTTTAATCAAATGTTGGTTACCTTTACTAATTCAAAATTTAAAACAGCCTTTTATGAAATATTTATCTTAAAGCAAAAGTGAAATATGAATTCATTTGTTCAAGAAAAATAAAATAAAATCCTTTCTGAAAGTGATGATAGTGTCAAATATATAATGAGCTAATAATGTGCCACTGTTAGATATGCCTTTATTAACAAATCTCAAGATAGAATGAAGTGTGTGTGTGTGTGTGTGTACAGGATATATACAATTAATAAGTCATTTTAATTGCTAAGTAGAATAAAATAACCACAATGTAAGTAGTTGCAAAGGCATACATGACTGTCCTGTGAAATCTGTGCACATACATAGTGGGTGCCTGATGAGTAGCAATATCTTTTTCCATCGGATAGAACCTATTAGTTGGCTTAAAGCATTGCAATTGATGGAGATTTTTGTTTTTACAGGTACATTACTGTGTTGGTACAAAATACATTGCTACTTCATATGGTGAATTTTAAAGCATTATAGTTTGGCTTGATCTCATCTTTGCAAAGTAGGAGCCAACACAAGGAACATATTCTTCCCAAAGAGAAAGAAAGTCTGTTCACTCCTGTAATTGTAAAACTCTATTTTTTGGGATTCAACGAACTGACAAAAGTGTTTGCTGTGCTCTGCTGGTTATGGAAGCATTTTCTATGCCTCCCATATAAAAACAAACAAATAAACAATTTTGGAGGTATTTTTAAAAGTGACAATAATTTGATGAGAAATCAGATGATGTAGTGTTTGTGACAAAGTGTGGTAGCTCCATTCACTCAGCTTTAGAAGCAATGTGTATGGGTAATCTGTAGCTTGTTCAACTTCTTACAGATTTTTATGCACCTCAATTTCCTAAACATATGCCTCTAAATTAATGGCTTCACAGAGGTATAGTGTTGTAGAGTTTTAAGACTAACAATTCACCAGAAAACAGGGACCATGATATTTTAGCTTTGGAAAGAGTTTTGGAGTTTCTTTTTGGTCCAGATACTGAGGTGGTCATGGCCACTTGTTCTATAAAATCCCGTTTTCAACTCATACCATCATCTAATCAAGAATTAGTCATTGTCACTGCACAGAATAAGAGAGGGTAGTTAAAATGATAATTTTAAAAATATTCAGCCAGTTCATTAGATGCCTACTTCCTGAACATCTTATGCTTTCCAATTTGCTTCAAATACTCAATGACCACTGAATGGCCCACGAGGAGATATTTGATAACTTGTTGTATAGTTGTGTAGCTTCCATGATTGCTCTCACAGGATCATTGTCAACTTCCAATTGCTGCCCACTTTGCTTGTCTCTGTGAATTGTCTCTGGTGTTTTTAGGTCCACTTTGAATTCAATAATACAATTCTGTGAGTTTTGGATTTTTCTTTTTGGCCTATATCTTTCCCTTAGTAAAGTAAGCAGCAAATGATAAGTCATTAACAATGAAATGAACATTGAAGTGATGCATAATATAACCACATTCATTTGAGATTATACCAAGCTACAAACATCAACAATACAAAAACCCATTAGTTTTGCACAACCTGATATTTACCTGTCCCCCCCCCCCAACAAAACACATTAGCAAAAAACTGAACAAAAAAACAGATTGTTTTTTGGCTTCTAGTTATGCTACAGTTAATTATGGTAGGGTCATTATGCAATCAGCAGCTTGCAGTAACTGGTCCCCTTGCATTCACAATCAGGAAACAGAGAGAGAAGAATGTGATATTCAGTTCACATCTTCTTTACATGCAGTCTGAGGCCCTGCCTCTAAAATGGTGCTGATGACAGCAAATGGACTTTGCACCTCAGTCTAACTGTAATAAACTATTAATCCCTCACAGCATGCCAGCGGCTTCTCTCAGTGACGAGGTTGGTAGTTTGTTTTTGTTTGTTTTCCTTTTTTTTTCTCAATCCCTTAAAGTTGACAATCAAAATTAAGCATTAGGATGGGAAAGTGTGCTAGTTAAGAGAAATGACAATATTTACCTTTTTACACATGCACAGATCTCAAAACACTTTTAAGATAACTTATTTGAATTATAGTAAGGTTTTAAAACAAATTCTGACGATGTCTGTCAGTTTGTTAGTTTGTTTTATGCTATTCTAAGTCAGAGAGTTTTTGTGTTGTTTGTTGATTTGGCTTTTTGTTTGTTAGTTTGTTTTCCCCTTGTGATGGCTAGCTTTTATGTCAATTTGACATAAGCTTCCCTTTTCTGGGAAGAAAGAATCCTGAGAAATCACCTCCTCCATAATACTGACACTTAGCAAGCCTGTAGGAAATTTACTTAATTGCTGACTGTTTAGGGAAGGCTCAGAATACCACAGGTGGTAACATCCCTGAGTTAGTGGTCCTGGCCACTGAAAAAACTAAGGTGGCAAGTCAGTAAGCAACACTGCTCCATTAAAGCTGTCTCAGTTCCTGTTTCCTAATTTCTGCCTTGAATTCTTTATCTGAATTCCTTCAGTTATGGACTGTTACTTGGATGTGTAAGAAAATAAGTGCTTTCCTCTGAAAGTAACTTTTGGTCATAGTATTTTATCACAGCACTAGAAACATAACTAAGAAATCCCTGTTGGCTTACTTTAATATTGTATTGCTAAATGAAACCAGCTTTTAGCTCTCTTATTTTCAAAAGTCTCAGTGCAGTCCCTTGTCCATCTGAACCTGGTTTGTTGTCAGAACTGCCTGAGCACCACTTGTGTGGAAATTTTAGTACCTACTGTCTAATGACTAATCTACGGGAATGGACCTCGACTGACATTTTGCTTCATGGCCTGGTTCACTTTTCTGGAAATTTCCTTAAACACTATTGCTTCATGTGAAGCATCTAGCTAAAAGAAACTCCATATGAGAGAAAGCTTGAGAGTATATGTAACTCCGTAGACACCTTTGACTTTCTGATCTTATTTGAAAGAGAGTGTACTAGTTAATCAGAACCTTATCAACAACGCTGTGTAGAGATTTGACAGAAATGGCTTAAATTAGACACAGAGAGCAAACTTTGAGGAAGAATTTTACGGAAAGTTGAACTACTTGTGCTGTTTGAGTTTATAAGCACTTATAAAGATGCCTGTGAGGGAAAAATAATTCTTGGAAGTTATACCGTGACATTGCTAGATAAGTATTGCAAGGGTCAGATATCAGCATTCTTGGAGGGTTTTTCATCGTGTTTAGATATTGGCAATGGTTCTATAAAAGCAGCTGTCGGCCACAGAGCCCCCTTCGTTATCTCAGGTTCTTTGATCCTCACCAGACATGGTTCAGTGGCAATGTAGGATGTAGGGTGAAGTGCTGATGAGAACACAACAGTCATGAGAACCTAAAGCACAGGAAGTCAATTACTGCTACAAGTGAAGCTTCTTATGAAGAGATACTTGTTATTAAGAATCCACTCCTCAACAAGAGACTGACCTTCCCAGATGCTACTGTATCACCCGATATGAGTTTGTTTTTGTTTTTTCTTTTCTTTTTAAATCCAATAACAAGTCTCCCACTGTGGTTTCAATTGCCTTTTCAGATCCCCCACAGGGTCTGGCTCCAGACTGAGATAACACAGAAAACTCTGGTCCTCAGTGGGTCAAAGAATCACATACTTGAAGTAAAGAATTGAATGCCATCTTGATCAAATTATCTAGATATGTATTTTAACTTATTTCTTTACTTGAGCTGTTCAGAGTACATTTTGAAGTACAGAATGTCTTACATTCTGTATTTTTTTAACAAAATGTTTTGTAAATTTTACAGGATTCGAAATAATCATGTTGTTTACTAAGTGATTTCACACAAAGACCCAGTCATTTGATACTCCAGAGAATTACATAAAATAAACACATTATCATGAAAATTTGCATGTTTTGATGCTTTTGTTTGATTTTAATTTTAGGAGGCTGATTTCTAGCCTATTTGTTTCAAACAAAGCCTATTGAAGGTGTTCCTTAAAGACAGATGTGAGCACCATGTCACTTCATTTCAGTCGGAGCACCCTGCCCTGTGCTACTGACTCCGATCTGCACTCCCCCGTGGAGTTGCTCTCGCCTTCATGGTCACCTGGTCATTCACTAACCTTAAATTCCAACCGCACTCAGGTGCTTTGGAACACGGAAAAAGGTTTGTTGTAGTTGTTTTGTTTCGTTCTTTGCACTCATACAACTTTCAAATTAGCCTGCTTTGTCAGAAAACTCACTTTTTAGATTTTTATTATAAAAAGCAAAGAATAATAATAATCAAGCAGAAGATTTTGAAGAGCACAGGATTGGGAAAAATAAAAAGGCACAAATCCCGTGTTGATTTCAATTATTTTCTGAATATAGTTATTCTACTATAGAAAAGAGTGAAAAGTAGAGGGATCACATATAATTAAAATGTGTTTAGGAGAAATTAAAGAAACCAATACTATGACACACTTGAAAGGTTGTTTATACAGTATTCAAGTTCAAAAGACAAGAGTATTGTTATATTTGTCTGTCTCACTAGCTCTATCTCTCTGTCTCTGTTTCTGTCTTTCCCTCTCTCTCTCTCTCTCTCTCTTTGTGTGTGTGCACATGCATGTGTACATTTCTGTGTTGCTCTTTTGTAAAACTAAAACTAATAACGCTGAATAAATGCATCTAATTTCAAGTTGCATCTTCAGGAGCTTCTTGCTCCTGGCTACAGGCACAGCTCTGAGTGAAGCTCCACATGCCTCGGTGTTCAGGCTCCTGTAGAAAGGAAGGAACCAAGGACTCATCGCTACAAGCAAATAAACATACTTTGTTTAAAGGAGATAGCACACCCAAGAATGGCAGTAGGTTAGTGAGCTGAAGTAAAGTCTAAACATCTACTGGGACACTATGACGCTTGACTCTTAGAGGACATGCATGCAGCACTGGCTCCTCTTACATTTGTATGTTGCCCGCCTTTCTCACATATGATCTGCCTGATACAAGAAGCCCACGTAAAGAAGGGCTTTCCATTCCCTCCCAGCAAACCGGCATCTGCTGTTTTGTAATCTTCACGAAGCTTCCGCCGGTCCCTTTCCTTCTCAATCTTAAATAATTCATCTCAGTCTTAAAGAATTCAAACGTTGACATTCAATTCTTTCAAGACAGGCAATTGCAGACAAGCATGAAGTCTAACTCTGGCTAAAGATTGCTTAACCTCACATATCTTCAAATTATTGCAAAGTTTTTTCTCAGATTGCTTCAGTCTGTAAAATTCTCAGTAGACTATATGAAATTCATATAAGAAAACAAAAATAAGGTATTTGATACACAAGTTTTGAAGACAATACTATGTTGGAAAAATATTTAAAATATTCTCATAATAAAGAAACAATGGATGTTCAAGGAGATAGGTATGTTTATGAAGATAAAGACATTACAAAATATATGTATGTTGGTACATTATATCTATACTATCTCCATCAAGGCATTAATTTCTCGGCTCAAATAAATTTAATTTTATTGAGAAAACTTGTAAAGTGCCCTAGAGAAAGAAAAATAAAGGTAATTAAGCTTTTTAAAGCAGTAAGGAGTCTGAGCTTTTGTAGTGGTAGCCCTTTGATCAAGCTAATTTACTAACTGACGTCCTGAAGTCAGCATAAAAATTATCAGATGCTGAAGCTCAGGCAGAAGGTGACTTTTCTAAAGGGTCGTTTGTGCCTTTCCCTGTGGCTGTTAGACTAATACTTTTATATCATTCATTCATATATAGTGTAGTTGACTGACATGTGGGGACAGAACTTGTGACCGATCTCTAAAGAAGAGCTGAGAAATGCTTCCACCCTATACAACATAGCACATAGCGACATAGCACTCTGCCAGAGCAGTTCTGTGTTTCTGCTTTTGCTAAGAGAGCAGCAGTGCACCTGGACCTGGAGTCATGACTCGGAACATCCTCAGTATACATCCATACGAGTGGCACTTGTATTCTTTTTTAATGATCTCCATACTGATGCTCATAGTGACAGTACCAGTTTATAGTCCCACCAGGAGTGTCTATGTCCCTTTTCTCACATCATTGCCAGTATTTGTTGTGAATTGATTTTTTGGTGATAGCACTTCTGACTGGAATAAGATGTGATTTCAGAACAGTTTTAACTTGTATTCCCTGGAGGCTTCTGTTCCCAAAATGTGAATCACTTTTTCAAATATTAGTGGTAACGCAGTATTTCTTTCTTTGAGCACTATCTATTCAGATTATTAGCCTATTTATTGTTTGGATGATATCCATCAATGGCTGACTAGATAAAGAAAATTGGTACATAACCACAATGAAATTCTCTTCAGCTATAAACATGAATGACATTTGCAGGAAAATGGATAACATTCAAAACTGTTAAGCAAATAAGACTCAAAAAGATAAATGTTACCTGCTTCCTGTAATGTAGATTCTAGATTGTTGTGCATGCATGTGGAACATCTAACTAGAAAGGAAACAACGATATGTGAAGAACATTTCTAAGGAGAAGGGGTCTGGCGAGGGCTAGAAATGGTAGTGGTGTAGGTGTCACAAAGACATAAGGAAAACTATTTGTGAGGATAAAGCAAATCAAAGGGAGGGAAGGGGTTTGAGGATATAAAATGTGAACTTTAATAATTTACTTATGATAATGTCATAAAATGTTATTTTATAAGTTAACCAAAATTCAATAAAGCAAAGAGAAAATAAAGAACAGAAAAGAAATAAATGAAAAGAAAAATAAGGAAGAAATCTCTTCCAGACTCAGAGTGATGGAGATCTTAATGACCAATCCATAAAGCCCCAAATAGTGCACTTTCAAAAGTTTTTTTTAATTCTTTTTTTGTGTGTTTGCGTGTTTGTGTGTGTGTATGTGTGTGTGTGTGTGTATGTGTGTGTGTGTTGCAGAGTGTTAAATCAGAGTGTCTATCTCAGCCCCTTCAGGGGTCCACGCCAGCTGAAAGGCACCAAAAATTTGCATAAATGTATGTAAGGATGGTTAAGAAGCATTTTCTAAACTACTTTTTTTTCTTTAGGGATATCTTTTAAGGGACTGCCTGAGTTAAAATCAACTAGACTTTTCTTTTCATAAATTAGGCCCTTCCTTATGCTTCACCACAGCAAGGGGCAACAGAAGATATCTTACCACATGCCCCTAAACTCCACATGAGGTTTATCTATAAGAGCATTTGAGTCCCTAGGTTGATTGTACTAATCACAAGTTATTCTGAGACTTAACCACTTCAGCTTTGGGGAACTTTGGGAAAGTGTCTCCAAACCTTGCCTAGCAATGATGATGCACAAAGAGCCAGGCATCTGTGACTTTGAATAAGATGTAATGCAAGAGAAGGGCTCTGGGTTCCAAATTCTCTTTATCAGAAAATGAACATGCTCTTATATCCTAGCTGAGCGGTTCCTCGCAAACAAAAAATAGATGTTAAACTCTGTCAGGAGAAAGTAAAAGTCCATGTATGAGGAGAATCCAACACAGGAATTCTGTTTGACACCTTGGGGTGATAATTAATAATAATAATAATAATAATAGTATTTTTAAGAGATCAAATAAAAGCCTTTCTGTCATAAGGAAAGATTTCCATTCTGTCAATTCCTTAGATGTCTAAGGACTTCCCTTTTTGTTTCAGGGACATCAGCTTAAGCCAACTTGTGATTTGTGGTTTGAACACAGAAAAAAATTTCAGACCAGCCAGGAGGAAGCAGAATTGGGAAATATGACAAATGGAACAAAATGAAAAAGAAATAAAAGCACACATAAGGGTGAGGGCATAAGATTCTTAGAATCACAGATGGTAAGACATAATCAAGGTGGGTTCCCGTCACTGGAGGGTGAACTGCAGTTAAATTTCTTAGCATTGGCTATGCATGCCAAAAAGTTGCTATGAAGGCTTTCTTCCTTCTCTTTCTCTTTTAATAGTGGGATTGTATGGTGGATCTGTCTCACCACGGATGGCATTATAACCTGATAAGAAAAACCAGATTACTTGGATTGCAAAGTTCTTTAGTAATTTCTCTAGGATTCTGAGTGTATGTACCTTTTCTACATTTCTCTATTCACCGAAAGAAAAAGGAAAGCCTTCTGAGCACTCAAGTTCAGTTTTCCTGATACTTCTGCAGAGAGTGTTGCCTGGCAGCATCACCCGAGTCACGGCTTGCTCTCTACACTTAATTTTAAATCAAGAACTGCAAGAAGATAGCCATAAACAGGACTTGCTAATAATTTTTAAGACTGTAATTTGTCTTTGTGTGCATTTGTGTGTCTGTGTGTGGGCTTGTGCTCGTGAGTGCATGTTCCTAGAGATAACACAAGAGGGCATTGGATATATCGAAGCTGACAAGACAATTTACATGGGTGCTGGGAACCTAATTCAGGTCTTCGGAATGAGCAGTGTGTGCTCTGACCCCTGAGCCATCTCTCCAGGATTGGGGAAATATTTTAATATTTATTTTTACTCTGTGCTTTCTTGTGAATGCTTGTTGTTGTGTAGATACTTATAGATTTTCTTTACTTCTTATGTCTAAGCTCAAAGAAACAAAGGAACCCTATTTGTTGCTTGTTGAAGTGGTGCTGCACACCTTTAATCCCAGCACTTGGATGGCAGAGACAGGCAGATCTCTGTGAGTTCGTGGCCAGCCTGGTCTACAGTGCCAGTTCCAGGACAGACGCCAAAGCTATAGAGAAACCCAGCCTCAAAAAAAGTGAGAGAAGGAGAGAGAGAGAGAGAGAGAGAGAGAGAGAGAGAGAGAGAGAGAGAGTCCTGCCTATAGACCTCCAGATTTAATAGATCATGAAATTGAGACTCAAACCATCCTATTTTCATCAGTGGTTAAGAGAAAAATCATTTTGCACGAAAATTCTGATGGCTTATATTTGAGAAACTGGCCATACATTCTCACTGCCACAAGGTGGGAGTAAAACGTTTGGCTGGCTTAAGAGCTAGCCTTTGCTTTCCTTCAAACCTGTTTCATGAACAAAGACATAAACGGGGTAAACTTTCAATTTGAATGAAATAATTATTATTTAGCCTCTTTGCTAATGTGTATTCCTTAAGAGCTGCCTGAATTTTTACCAAAACGTCAGGCAGGATCAAATACAATAAATACAAATGGAGAAAACGGTTGTGTAGCAATTTCTGTATTCCTTTGCCTTTATTCCTTGCCAATGTCAGTGTTCCTCTCAAACTACATTTTAAGATTTTTAGCAACAATTTAAAATAAGTTCTACTAAAATCTCCCTAATTTTTATGGTGGTTATGAATCTTACTGAGGCTTTGCAAAGATTGCTCTTTTGAAGGGTGCCTACGTCCATGAATTTTTCTATCATTTTATTTCTGAATGTTAATGAAGGCAGCCCTGTAAATGGGAACAAAGAATTAAACAGTCCAAGAAAATCATATAGTGATTGTGACCTTTCTAAAGAGTTGGACGATTAAATTGAGTTCTAAATGTTGCCTATTCAAAATAAGCATAAAGCAGAATCACACTGTACGTAATTCAATTTTCTTTGCTTTGTGTATGAAAAGATGATTCAGCTTTGCTTTGTTTAGTATGTGCTTATTACATTCAAACTTGGCAATATTATGTGTTTATGTCGAGCTTGTGAACATATGCAACCATGTACGTGTCCTCTGAGATAGAGTACCTGACACTAAAGCTAGCAAGACTAGACACTGCAAGGCATTGAGACTCACCAGCGTGACAGCGGTATACCCAAGGGACTCTGAGTGGTGCTAAATGGAGAGGGCTGCCATCTCCCTCAAATACAAAGATGTAAATGTTGAAAAAGGCATAAATTGGCTTGCCAATTCCAATTCCTGGCTTTCTCCTACAAATGAATAAAAGTAGGCTAATGGATGGCATTAGTGTCATTGCTACTGATATTAAGTTTCTAGAAAGATTTCCCCAAACACATCTTTTACGCCACTGAGTTCTTGAACATAGAGCAGACCCAGGGCCACATCGTGTATATAATGTTTCTCATTTTCCCCACTGACAGCAATGGGAAGAAAGACAAGCTAGTGCCCGAGGCTGCAGAACTGATGCTTTGCCAGATGAATGTGCAGACGCCCAGATGAAACTCACAAAAGTCTCCATTATAAACTTTGCTGTCTAAAGCTCCACCAAATGTCATATTAATACAAATGAAAAGTTTTCCTGAATGAGTTAGGACTTCTAAAGTTTTAAAATTTGTATAGAAATTATGTTCACCCAGTTAGGTGTTGTCTATGCATATGGTAGATGGTTTCAGATGGTGCACTATGAAAACACATTTGAATGTATCATATTTAATGTTCTCTGACTCAGTGAGTATAGTGATATGGTGACCTAGCAATACTGCAGTATGTTTTTCTTCCCTCTGGGTACAGTATTATTGATCATCCCCTATCATTTGGACTACCTTAGCCTAGTAGCCATGACAACTAAATGATATGAGCAACATAAAATATACAGGTCTGTGATAACAGTGGTGAAACTATTGACAATCCCTAGTAGGATTAAGGAAGGTAGTAGAACCTTTACATGGGATTTCAGACATTATCCTCTGATGTTTTATCCCAGCTTCAAGTGACCTTGACAGATACTAAAATGTATTATATAAAGAGGAATGCTTACAGAAAGGGGGTTCCAGTCTGCAGTTTTCACGATGCTGTCATCCACCATGGGGTATAATTGCACAGTGATGCAGCATTTGGGGTCACGCATGCCCCTGTAACTCCTCACCAGTTCAATGTAAGTAAACTCAACAATTTCATTGGTTCAGCAAGTTAGAAACTATTGCATTCATTGTTTTGCTATTGGTGCCCTAAGTAAAGGTAAATGAATGTTAACATCTTTCTAAGAATAATAAACACAAGTAGATATCACCTTTCCCATCAGGTGTTATCCTTCAGGATAATTTTGTTTTATTTTCTCTTAAATAAGTAACCTAGAAAATTGACTGAAAGGAAACTAAAAGGATAAAAAGGATCAATTAAACATTTTAGTGAATGGATTGCAGTATTGTAACTCAAAAATTAGCATCAAGTATCAGCTGTTTCTTAAAAGGAAAAATACAACCAATTTCAATGTATTTTGGTACCAACTTACCATGTTTATTGATTCTAAGATGCAGTAAAATACACTGTCATTTTTGTTCACTGATTGTTATCTATTCTATAACTGAAAGTTGTATATACATTTCATAAATGGTAAAGAGAGAAAGAAATGAGGAATGAAGAAAACCTTAAAATTTTTAAATAAGGGTCTAGAGAGATAACTTGGACCTAGGAAACTGATGAAACAAAGTCTGACCTGGGAGATCTCTTGACTGGTAGAGCTTAAAATAGTATTAGACTCCTTTAGATTGTTAAAGTCCCTTATACTTAATCCAAAACATATCATTGTATATGAACCAAAATTATTGGACCTAATCCTAACTATGAGTAACTTTATGGGAGAGAGATGATTCAGTAATAAGTGCATTCATTTGAGACGAAAATGTATGAGTATAAATCTACATAAAGAAATTTTATATATATAATTGCATTCATATAAATATTTATATTCATTCATACACACATAAATATATATACTCCTGCAAACTTGATTTCATATAAATGTATATAATTTGATTCATATATATATGTATCTATACATACGTGTGTGTGTGTGTGTGTGTGTGTGTGTGTGTGTGTGTGTGTGTGTGTGTGAATGCAAGATTTAGGGAGAACATATTGCTACATAGAATAAGCTAACCTTTAATCTTGGTCCTCTGTCTTAGTTTATAGACTACTTGGTTTATAAGTACATGATATATGGCTTGCTATTATTACATCTTTAGATTTCAACTCAACATAAAATTAACATATCTGTGTTTAAGTTATAAAAATAGAAATATCATTTCATATAATTAAATGATAACTTAATTATGAAAGGAAGTCTTAATGTAACTGAAAAAATATAATGTTCTAGGTGTCTGTAATACACTCTTGGAATCAGAAGATTTTCAATAACGGATATTAGATGCCATATTTTCATTTGTGTTCTCTTGAAGTTTTGCCTTTTATGAGCATAGGAGCTACTAAAGAAGTAGCATTTAGGGCTGGAGTAAGGAAAGAGGAGCCAATACGATTCAGTTCTTAACTTCTGTGCTTTGACATGAAATCACCTGACTCATCCTAGAGGAAACATGTAATTAGAGGAGCTGTCACTTGATTAGTTTCATAGACAATGAGTTATTTAAATTTTTGAAAATACTCTTTAGCAGATAATCTAAAATGTCAGAGAAATTATGTCCATCCTATGCTTATCTATATAAAACATTTAATGTGAGGAACTCAGGTCTTTAATTTCTTTAAAATTGTTATTATTGAATTTAACTTGAAATTTTATGAGGGTATTTATTTAAAAACTACAATTTTTGAATTAAACCATTAGAAGAATATTTTTCAATTTATAGTATTGATCTTAGAGTGCTCACTTATCATGCAAAGTAAAAGATATTTTATAAATATATCTATTCCTGTAAAGACACTGGTTGATCTTTTTTAAAACTGCTACTAGCGTCATAATTGATTCATCCACCAGAGGTTGCAATACGGCTTTTTACAGATTAAAAACAATGAGAATAGAAAAACTATGTGTAATAGGAGAGAAGTCACCACATGCTATATATCTATAACATATGTGTATACAAAAGCGCAACTGAGAAATAAAACTCAAATGAGCAAAGTCCTGAAGATATTACATTTTGCTAAACCTAAAACTGAATAGAAAATAAACCAGTGCAGCACTGCTATCTCCACCTTGTATTTGGGTATGTTTCTGATGCTACATTGCTCATGGCTTTCTAAAAATCCTTCTAGATATATCACCACTATGTCCAATTAAGAGAGGGTTATTTTTATTAATATGTGAAAACGTTTTATCTCACCAGTAAAACCTTGTTCCTGTAGCCCAAATACTGGGCAAACATTTTTGTATTTGCAGTATGGGACTAGGACCAGATTTTCAGGATAATTTGGATAGACATATTGAAAAATAAATAATTTTTACTCTTTTTCTTGAAAAGCATTTATGAATAAGTACAATACATTGACTGAAAAGGAAATAGAAATATGACCCCAGTCAGTATTTTATTCAATTTTTATGAATTATCAAACAGATTGAGTTGTTGGTATCAAAATCTGCTCGAATTTTTTATAAAAGGTTCACAGACAATACAATGGGAGATACGAGATATGTTTTGTGTTTAGTATCTTTGCTTTTAAAATTGAAATTATAATGAGTAACACAGTGAAAAGACACGTAAACATAAATATTATAACAACCAGACACAAAGTACTCTAATAAGAAAAACACAATAGACAAAGAAAAACTGCAGAACTTGAAGCATTAAGTTTATGTATGTACACAGTGGCACTTCTGGATGGCTCCCAGAGGTACAGGGCTTACAACTTTCAAAAAATACCCACTATTAAGGTGACATAGGTCTTGTCCCTTGAGTCTCCTTAAAGAAACAACAACTGCTCGGTAGCAGTACGACAGATGTTAAAAAGAATCATTAGCAATCTAAATGTTTTTGTGAGCAGATGTCCCACTTCTGTTGTGGTTAACATTAAGGAGGAAAGAAGAGGGAAGCAGCAAGAATGGGGGAGAAAATAGAAAGTTGAAGGGAATTAATAATAGGCAGGTCATCCTAAGAATTACTCCTCCAGTTATTTGAAAACTGTATCAAAGCAAGGTGCATTCAGAGAGAAAGCTTCTGTTTGTAGAAGAAAGGTGGCTAATCTTGGGAACATATTTTGCTTCCTTTTTACTGCTGAATTGGATACTGAGTTGAGTCAATGAGAAGCAATGGGAAGAATAATAGAGAAACATTTGATGGTAAAATTATAATTGTGTACCTTTTAACAAACAACAATGGGGCATACATTTTAAAGGAATTAGTGAAAAGTTTAGAAAGGAGGATATGCAGTATCCTCACAGACTGTCTCCAACAGGTATGTGAGAGGTAATACATTGGGTTACTGTCCCTGAACCTTTATATACTCAGGGACAAGGACAAAAGCAACATTTTTCTCAAGCCCTTCTCTGCAACACCACAGTTGGAGAGAAATTTCTTTATAGAGAATTTGAAGCTCAATGTTCTCAACCAAGCACTTTGTTTTTGGAAATTCACATTATTCCCAAGGACATCATGTAGAAATCTATGCTCATATCTGTTTCTGATAAAGCATACTTCGAATCTTTAGAGAAAAGGAAGAGATGCATTCAAAGACTTCAAGGAATCTGTAATAAAAATCAGCTTTTAAATGAGTAAGCAATATCTCTGGTGAAACTCTTTGTTGTTAATAGTACGGGTAATGCAGTGGAAACAAAGACAATGCATCTACCACATGCCACACAGTGTAGAACTCAGTAAGAGATTGACTTTGTCCTGTTTACCCAAATCTCTGATTCAGGCATTTCAGAAACAGAGCTTATAACATGATATTATATGGCAACAGTATGACACTGTTTTATGCACTGAAATGTGATATCATATTGAATCTCTGAAGGTTGGGAAATTTCAAAGACAATCACAATTTGCTTAAAAAGTATTTTTAGTAAGTCATATGCTACCAGTTTAATCTGGCTTCAATATTAACAGGTATTAGGACAAAGTACTTTGTCATTGGGGACTTGGGATAAAGCAGTTTCGAAAATCAATTTCAAAGTACAAGCATTTATTAAAAACCTGTTCCATATCAAGCATCTTGCTATATGGAGATAAAATCCAAGACTAAGAAACTGCTGTTACTACTCATAAGCAATTTATAGTCTACATCATGAGTTGTTCAGTTCCTAAGAAAAGATATGCACAATTTGTGTCCTGGAGATGTGTGAGCTCTGCACCATATAAGCCACACTCCTGTTAGAGCCAGTGAGGGGATGGCATGAAGAGTAAAAGTGTTCAGTGCTGGTAGTCAACTTAATGAAATCACTTGAAGTATAATAGGGGTTGTAATTCATTGCAGACAATTTACCAATAGGAGAAAACAAAATTCCAGAAACTCCTGCAATTATAACTTTTAGAAATCACTGCAAACACTTCCTTCACACATGCAAGATAACTTCAGGTTTAAGTCCTCAAATCTTCTGTGACTTGGCAACTTTGCTATTTCAATCAACACTACTCTTCTGACTTTTCAAGGATAACAGCAGAATACCAAATTTGGGAACCTGTAGCTTCTTAAATGTTTTCTTTTTCCCTTTTCCTTTTTAATATGATTTTAACTGAAATAGAAACATACCATTTTCCTCCTTTACTTTCTTCCTTCTAATCCCTCCCAGCTATCATCCCTGAAACTCCTCCCATAGTCCCCACTCTCTTTGATAGCCTCATTTTCCTTTAGTCTTATTCTCTCTCTCTCTCTCTCTCTCTCTCTCTCTCTCTCTCTCTCTCTCTCTCTTTCTCTCTCACACACACACACACACACACACACGCACACAACTGCTGAGTCTATCACTGGTGTTTGTTTGTTTATATGATTTCAAGGCTGCTCACTCTTTAGGACATCCAATAAGGGGACTTATTCCTAGGAGAAGATAATCTTCCTTCTCCCAGTAGTCACTGATTGACTGTAATTTGTAGTGTGGAATCTTGCAAAATCCTCCTGCCTTCTATGTTAGTATGTTTATTGATATTGTCATTGTTCTGGTCCTGTTTATGCAGCAATTTCTAGACAAAACTGTTGTTTCACAGCAGAATTCCTGGCGTTCTGGCTCTTAGAATATTTTTTGGTCCCTCTTCCAGAATGTTCCCTGAGCCATAGATGTAGAAGCTCTGATGTAGATTTATACACTGGGGATGGGCTCTCTACGTTTTCTTCATTGCTTCATTCAGTCCAGTAGTGTTTGTTTGTGTGTGTGTGTGTTTGTGTGTGTGTGTGTGTGTTTGTGTGTTTGATGGTTTCCACTAGTGATAAAGAAAGCCTTTTTTCATGAGGATTAATTAGAAACACTATTTATCTGTGGATGTAAGGGTTCTCTTTCAATGTCTTTAGTAAGAGAATTTGTTTTTTTTTTAAGAATAAAACATTATAAAAGGTCTGCTACAGAAACTACTTGCATTATTGCAGCAATAGTAGCAGACAGAATCCTTGGCATGGGTTGGTGTCTTCTAAATATATATGAATTCACTTGATCCTCACTATAACCCCAGGATGTATGTACCATTAGTATCCCAATGCTAAGGTAACTATACTGACACAGAAAGAGGACAGTGATATGTCTCTAAGGAAACACAACTATTGAGTAGGAGGAGATATACAAAACCCAATTTGATTGCAATGTTTTTGTCTTTAACTGTTCTGCCATAACTATTGGATGACTGACACATGTGGACATGGAAGGATGGAAAGCTTCGGTCTGCAATAAATCTACAGGGTAAGTTTCCATCTTTTATTATTAAATCCAGAGCCACATTATAATCACTGTCATCATTTTAAACATTATCACTACACGGGAAAGCAGGAGAAAAGAAAGAAATTTTATTTTCAGTTGACTAAAATACAAAATAAGGTGCAAACATTGGAAACGCTTAAACTTTATAACAGGCCTGAAACACTGTTTCTGTGCTCCAGCTCACTTCTTCACAAGCAACTTTGGATCTTGAGATGAGAAAAGATCTATTAGGTCATCTTGTCCATCTTCCCGGCAGGAGAGAATTGCTCCCGACAGTAAAGAAGTTAACTTATTGACAGGAGTCTTTAAGCAGCAATTTTCCGGGTGAATCCCTAAAGGCAAGAATGACTTCTCTGGTTTATCTTCTCCTTCTTATCACCAGTAGTTAGGAGACCCATTCCATCTTCTCTTCAGGAGAAGATACAGGGCAGGATCCAGAAACTGTTTCTTAAAGGAAGAATATTCAAAAGTATAGCAAATAGCACCGGGAATCCTTAATTGGGGATCAGAGTTCTCTTATAGTTAAATATGTGCTGTATGTTTTTTGCTGTATATGAAAGTGTAAAATCTGCAGGTGTAAATGTCATTTTATTGGTCAAAAGATGACCATATTCGAATTTAGTTCATACAATAAGTTGAAGACAATATTGAAATATTTAAATAAGAAAGTCCTGTTACATTGTTGTTTTTAAACATTTTTTAAATCATGTAAAATAAGTAACCCTTTTAGTGCCTCTGTCTTTGTCCTGGATGCATATTTCAAGAAGGGTAATTATATATTTAAAAATTTAAAAACAGCTCACTTTTCTATGATTCCTTCACTGAAATTACTTTAAATGCCCATAGCCTTATTTAAAAATAGATGGAATTAGTGCCTCTGCCCTGCAATAGACAGACTACTCTTCTTCTCTGTCTGATCTTAGCTTCAGCACACTGCTGCGTTGACAGTGTTTCAACACAGTAGCAAATAGCCTGTGCAGCGAAAAAGTAATTTCCATGTATGACATGAACCCCTAAAAACAATTTTTGTTTTAAAAATTCTACTTCCTGCCTACTTTCAAACTACTGCACTTTCTCCAACGATATGAAATACTGTTTCTTTTATGGGTACAGATGATCGCTGGTTTTCTTCTAAGGCAGATGACATTTTGCCATTTTGTAGTGACAAATTGCCCCAGAATCCACACAGGAAGTTGGGACAGGAGAACAGTAAAGGACATAGATTCTTTGGAAAAAAACATATTTCAGGTGAGTTTAAGATCCATGAACAGTGAGAAGAAAGGCAGGTAGGTGGGAGGAAGACATGGCAAGAAGGAAGGGAGGCAGGAAGGGGAAGGCACGGGAAAAAGAAGGCAGTAGGTGAAAGAAAAACAAACTGAAGGTTGTGATCTTAATTTAGAGAGTATAAATTTACCAAATATAATTGTGGCCCTAAAATTTATATATAGCACAAACCAAGGCAGGAAAAGATAGAAAAATAATTATATATGAATTGTCTTGGTTTTTTTCCTAACATTGTCCTGATGGTCAGGAATATAATGAGGTCATGAATGTCAGTGAAGTAATCAAGATTAGTACGTATCTTTGGTGTTGTTTCTATTTCATTAATTTCTTAGATTGGCATACACAGTGATGGGTTTCTTTTTAATATAATCGCATGAATCATTATGCATTGTTCATATTCAGTCCTCTGCTCTTGGTCCTTTTTCTTCCATGAGTCATCTTTTCTGTGTTTCTATTCCATTTTCTTCTCTCTTTGTGCCTTCTACAAAATCTTTCCTGCCCATTGTGCTATCGTCTCCATCCACTCTAGACTGGTATCCTCTAACCATACACATATCAATACAAACATTTAGTTTTCTATATGTAGATATATAATTTTTTGTTTTGTTTTTTGAGACAGGGTTTCTCCATAGCTTTGGAGCCTGTCCTGGAACTCACTCTGTAGATCAGGCTGGCTTTGAACTCACAGAGATCTTCTGCCTGTCTCTGCCTTCCGAGTGCTGGGAATAAAGGTGTGTGCCACCACCGTCTGACATAATTTTACAATTTACATATAAGGAATTTGACTAGAAATTTGCTAAATTTGACTTATTTGCATAATATAATCATTTCTACTTTCCTGTAGATTCCATTACTTAATTTTTCTTTTCAGCAGCATGTAATTCCACTATATATATATATATACACATATTCACAGATATATAGATAAATACATAGATAGAGAAATATATATCATTCTTACACACACACACATATATATTTTTTCTCTGTCGGCTCCTTTGTTGATAGGCATCTAGTCTGGTTCCAGCTACTGTTGACTAGAGTCCTTTTGCAGAGAGATATAGAAGATGGAAGAAAAGATCATTTCAGCTTCTGGCTTAGGGGAAATCAGTAAGTGACTAAACAAATGACAAAGGAGAAAGCAAAACAGACTTTATTTCTTCCTGCACTTGGTGAGAGTATGGTCCCTGGGAAGAATCTTAGATACAGATTCCTTAGGGAAGCTGTCGTGTAGTGTGAAAAACTCTTGTTGCTGCTCTCTATATTTGGGAATTTCATCATGAAAGATGACACATATAAGATCGTCTATAACGATGACTGTAACAAAGACCATATGAAAATATTCCAGACGGAGCTTCACAGTGTGTTAATATAATGGGGAGTAAACACGGAAACAATTACATATGGATATGCCAGATATTTTAAAAGGAGACATTAATGGATTTCTTCTTTCGTATTGTTAAAGTAGAATTGCTGGAGTGTGTTGTGAGGGCTCTGGGAAACACCATACCTGGGCACTTGCTTTTATTTGGCAGACTGGTCATCCTTACCATTGGCTTTGATTGGGTTCATTTGAAACTCATGGGGTTTTATGGTTTAGATGTAAAGAATTTGTGAGGCAGCTGATGGTGAGGGGAGGTGAAGCCATGCTTGTCTTGAATTAAATGTAAAGTTGTAGCGATCTGTGGGAACCACTTGTGTATAAGGCAACAGGAAACATGAGACACATGGAATATTCAGCTTGAAATCTTTGGGCATTACCTAGCTAGTTTATGACAGAGAGAGAAAAGATGTACCTCATATTCCTGGTGCTTAGGAAACATTTAAGCACAATGAAAGTTGGAAATTTTAACCGTCACCTCACCTTTAATAGCATATTATCACTAGGAAGGAAAACATTAATTTAAATGCTCTTAGAAAATAATAAATTCATACTTTATACTTTGTAATCAGAGTTATTATTTAAAATTGATCTTATTTATTTTGTGTTTCTTAAATTGCTTAAATTTCCTAATGTTTGTCAGGCAATTTCTGACTCAAGGCTTTGAAATCTCCTACAGAGCCACACCCAACCTTGTTTTTTCTTTTCATAATTAGGCTGTGTGTGTTCTAAATACAAAGTTTTGAAAACAGGTGTATTTAACAAATTAAGTGTGGGCACATTATGTAAAGCATTTATTCGAAGTAGAAACTAAACAAGTTTTCCTGAACCTCTTCCTTTCTAGGGGAAAGGAAAGACTCCACTGTTTGTGTTTATACATTTACTGTCATTTGTGTTATGAAAAATGTCACTCAAAAGTTGAGTAGTAGAATGAACAGATAAGAAAGGGTAAGGTAAGTGGACTCCAGCCAGGCTCCTTGTCCAGCTGTGTGACTCAGAAAAAGCCCCTTCATGATTATATACATTCATTTAAAGATTTGTTTCAGAAATTTTTCAGTAACAAATTCAGGCCTGGGTTCCTAAGACTTTTAACCTCCAAATGTAAATAATCCATATGGGAATACCCATATAATCTAAAGATAACTATGAGTCTGGCTAAAAACTAATGACCAAAGCTAAATTGTTGCTGCTAAAATTCAATTTTTGATTAATTTAGGCAGAGTATCAAAATAAGAGGCATTTATATTAAATTGTATGGGAATTTTTATTTTATAATGTTTAATTATATGTCTATGTGTGTCTATGTGCCCATGAGTACAGATACGCCCCACTGATATGGAATCCCCCTGGAGCTGTAGTTACAAATTGACCTAGGTGTTGGGAGCCTCAATTTGGTGCCCTGCAAGAATAGTTTCACTGTTAACTATTGACCCATTCTTCAACTTAAACTGTGTGGTTGAAGCTACCACTGTCTTTCAGTTGGCAACAGCGTGTCAATAATTGTTAACAATGATGTTGGTTCCAGTTATTTATTAAATATGGTGCTCATAAATGGAATGCAAATATTTGTGAATATCTGAGATTCACTAATTTAGCTTACAGTTAATAAAATAATATCTTGCATACCTTAGGATGATATGACTCTATAGACTACTCCTTATTTTAGGAATAACCTACTATTTCCCCCTTCATTGTCCATCTGACAGTCTGTGAAGTGAATGTGATTTTTTCCCCTCTGATCTTAATGCGTGTCCTTTTGGTTACAGACATTTTTCAAAGCATACAATTTTATACATATTCATTTTTATCAGGTGGCTCTTGTTCTATATGACAGTCATTCCTGTCACTGTACTGATATATACCTTTGAATTCAATCTGGCTAGAAAGGAGGAAGAAAACAAAGGGGAAAAATAAAGAATATCTATGTGGTGCAGAGAACAATCAATTAGATTCATTATCTGCTTTGCATTCTAGTCACTCTGTAAAAGAAAAGAACATAATACCATGGCAACAGTTCGACCTGCAGTATGCTATATAATCATTAAGAGGTCTTCAGCCTCCCTTGAAAATAGATACAAAAAAAATCGCAGTGGCTGCACAAACTCCCTACATTTATGCTGATTAAATGACACGTTTGTAATTTACAGGTGTCTTATTGCCATGGGAATGCAATCATACAATTCCATTTTAGAATTCAAGGGCTTTTGAAACATGCTGCATGATTGTTAGCTGGGCTGCAAGCTAAGATTAAATTGAAAGGGTGGCATGTAGATTTTAGAACATGGTGTTGACATTTACTGGCCAATCACATTTTGCGACACTTGTGCATGACAGCAGATGTTGACCTTTCAAGCATTCCCTATCTGCTTTCACGCATTACCTGCAGAAATTAACATAACTCTGTTTCCTGCTCTATGCTGCTATTAATGTCATTTGGGAATTGAGATTCATGAATTCAGTTATTACCCAGGCTTGAGACCTGTTTTATACTCTAAGCACAGAACTAGCAGCTCCTGGGAGCTGGTATTTTTGGATGTTGCTTCAACTATCTTTGTGGTTGAGGGATAGCTAGGAGCTATAGAGTAAAAAAATGTCAACGGGAACAAGAGGAGAAATAGGAAGAGGAGGACAGTTTCAAGAAGAATGCTAAGGGCCAAATAATTGCAAATATGTGGGACAGGAGAGTTTAAAACATGAAAAGGTACTTTTTAAGCAAGTCAAATAATCATGTGGGTTTTACTTCTCTTGTTAACAGAACCATAGAAATGATACCCCTTAGAGTCTATCTGCAGTGAGCTTCAGGGTTTACTCCACAATGCCTGCGGCCTCCATTATCGATGATTTAGGAGACAAAGGCTCTGAAGTAAAGACGTTATCAGTAGCCCTTAGGAGTTCTGTGTGTAATTGTAATCCACATTCCATAGTGCATCATTCTAAATAAAAAATACATTCTTTGTTTGTCAGACAGTTTTTGTTCAGTTCTTTCTTTAGCACAGAATCTCTGCTTCTAAAATATTTAGAAGGAACTGTTCAGCGGGGGATGCTATTCTGAGATATATTACTTTACGAAGACTGAAATCGTCACTACTTATTGTTCTAATGCAGACATCGCAGCCATGAGTCATATCTTCAGAAATTAGTGTACAAATTTGGAACATAAAACATTAAAATTTGCAGACTACGCAGGAAAATCACGACGCCTCTGAATTTTGCTTAACCTTTCTTCAGGTTAGCAGTATAGATTTAGTAAATTTTCTATCATTTTGTCTTTTAAAGTCCTTGGGGAGCATCTTTGAAATATCTTAGTCACGGCTTTGTGAATCCAGCTCTTTGAGATACAAGCAGATGCATTTATCTCAAATAGGAATTGATTAACAGAGCTCAAGATGTCATCGATGAGATATGCATACCCAGGCTATTTCAACGGCATTGCTATGACTTACCCTGCAGCAAACATTCTGTGCTGATTTGCATGTTTCAGCCACGGTGAATTTTACAGCAGTCTCTGAAACTGGTGCCTCTCACAGCACGTACAAAATATAAAAGCAGCGTTTTCTGAAGGTCCAAGACTCAACCTTTAAAATATCTATCCAACTCCAGTCCATAGTGCTTGAGGGTCTATGTTTTGAACTGGGTTTTTGTTTTGTATAATGCCTTATACAAATTGTTTTAAGTGCTCCAGAAATGGCTAAGAACACTGTTACTAGTATTTCCCTATAAATAAATCTGTTTGGTGTCTTTCCTGTTTGAGAAGACAGAGAAAATGCATGTGTACACTAGTGTGTGTGTGTGTGTGTGTGTGTGTGTGTGTGTGTGCTTGTCCATGAAGACACACACAAATACAAGCTCGAGATTTTTAAACCTGAAATTAAAAGGCAGTCACTTTCTACTAGATTTCCTTCTTTTCCTGCAGCTAAGAAAGGGAGATAGATATGTGATCATTTTCTCATTCCAGACATTTGGACTTCATATGAGAAAGTAGGATGGGGCACAAGAAGTCCAGCAGTCTGGAATCATTTCAGACAGTGAGCTAAGCATCAGACACAGGTAAAACAGAGTTGTCGCTGTGGCAAGCTAGTGGTGGTAGTCCAAAATAATGCTTCAGAAGAGTGATCAAGAGCCATGGCAGAATTGATTACCTATAAAAGAAGTCAAAATCGAGTTACAGATGAGGAATACATGAGAAATAGCACCCGGCTTTCCATTTTGAAAGTTGATTGCCTGAAATGCTCCTTATAGAGGAAGGGTATAAATGGTGAAAGTATACTGACTTCAGTTTTGGCCTATGACTCTGCAGTCTTTTAACTATCCAACTGGATTTGGCTATTTAACTTCTTTGAATTATGCCTGTTTTTCACAAGATAGCACATAAAATAGAACTTGTTTCTTATTGGTTAAAAACTTGCTTATTCTAGAACAATGGTTCTCAATCTGTGGGTTGAAACTCTTCTGTGGGTCAAACAACCTTTTTAGGGGGGTGGCCAAAGACCATTGGAAAACTTAGAAATTCATATTACTACAACTCATAACAGTAGAAAAATTACAGTTATGAAGTAGCAACAAAAATAAGATGGTACTGTATTAAAGGGTGGCAGCATTAGAAAAGTTAATAACCACTGTGGTAGATCCTTGCAGGGAACTCATGTTACAAAGAAAGCTTGAATTTTGAAATTCAGAGTTCCTTGCACAGTTTGTGTTCACAGATCCTGGAAAATATTTGAATTATTTACATTCATGTAGGGAAGAGGATCTCCCTGTAATGCTTGTTTAACCTGTTCCTTAGGATGAGGCTACAGGTTGACTGACTTGATAGGACAAACACCAAACATGTTTGAGGTGGCACAGGTTTGAGGAACCTCACAGTTTTTTAAATCAAACAACTTTAAGTGATCTAGGCCCGTAATATAACCCATGAAGTACCATTTACAAGCTAAGACTAGAATAGAAAATTATATTAAAATAAATTTCTAGCATAAAGCTTTAAAAGATTATTAAATTAATTTTTCAGAAGTGATTTTCCAAAGGATTCTCTAAATATTTGGTAAAAATATGCCAAATAAATTTTACAAAACATGTATTTTTACATATCTTGTGAGTAACAATAGTAGAAAAAGGAAACTTCCTTCCTTTCTTTCACTTATGTCTCTCCTTTTTTAGCAGAAGACACATTTCCCATCCTGTCTCTTTCTCAAGCTTCCTTCACACTCTCAAAACATTCAATACTTCATGTGAAAGGTGATCTTGAAGGCTTGCCCTGACTTACTAGATGACATAGCAATTTTTCCTTTGCTATCAACCCATTTTTAGACCTTCATTTGTACTGCCCTGTATCAATTCAAACTTCTGAGGAACCAGAATGAAAGACAAATAAGGCAACAAAAATTTAAGGCCTCAGTTCTGACTCAGTGAAGAAAGGAATTCCTTTAAAATGAGAACTTGATGAAGAGAAGATGTTTTTCATGCTATCCTAAAAGTTGACTTAAGTCATGATTTATAATGATGCACAGAATATCATAAATGGTAAATAAAATGATGTGGTCACTATGCAACAACTGTTAGAACAAAGGATATGTCATTGTAGCCAAAGAAAAAGAGGCCTGAATGAAAACTGAGGAAATATGTAGCCCTTCCATCCTTTCACTGGAAGCTTGAATTAATATATAGTACCAGATGGAGCATGATATACAATACAACAAAAACAGAATAATCGAGCATCTATGTAATGTCATAGTAAGAAAAATATGTCATATGTTACTTAAAATAGTATTGAGCAAAAGCAAAACTCACATAAAGATTATTTAATTTGAAAATATTATACATGAGAATACCCAACATTATAAAATGAACTAAAAATAAAACCACCACCACCACAACAAAACATTGATGAATTGTCACCAAATTGTCAGTTATCAAATGAATTATGAATATTCATGAGAGGTGTGGTTAATTCGCAAAGAAGGAAACAAAAATTTGCAAAATAATTGAAAATAGAAAGGCAAAACTATTTCATGAACTTTCTGTACATTAAAAGTTATGTAAATGAAGAAAGAATCTAAAAGTACAGGAAAGGATTTATCTAACAACAAGTTGGAGTTGAAAAATCTCATCTGTAACATTATTCATTACTAAAATTTGTATAATAACAAAAAATTGGAAATAACTCTTCTATCTGCACATGCATCCATCCATCTGTAAGTGGTCAAATAAATTAGAATGCAGAAGAATTTGCATATGCAAGGTATAAAATGTTATCTAACATGTATGATGAAGCAAAAAGATAGTTGTGGGATTCTGTGTGTCTATTCATGAGAAACATATGTTACTTTTCTACAAGGAAAACGACTGGAGATATTTTGGGAGGATCTGTTGGTCCGAGGATGCAGTTTGCCACAGCTTGGCCCCTTTTCCTTAACTTTGCAACATGGAGGACTCCCTCACTCTCAGCAAGGACTTCCTGCTCTCTACCTGCCCTTATCTGGAGAATATTCTAGGCCCAGAGCACTGGCCTTATCTGAAAGCTGTCTCTGAGGCTGGATGCCTGATTTATCTATCTCTAGTGTGACCATTGGCTTAGTTTCCTTCTGGAATCCTTCCCCTTGCTGCACATATGGTAACTAAGATTTGTTCTGGCAGCTTTGCTAAAGGACCCTGCTGCCACATACAAAGGTTTTGTTAGGAGTATGTCATTTAGTGCAAATTAGTGTTTGTCCAAACGATTCCCAATCCTATATATTCTCTACACTCTGGAAAAAAGCTGAGCTGATTCACTGAAGTCATATCAGGGAGGGCCCTCTCTGTTGTATCACCAGCCATGTGAACCTTGTTCCCTGCTTCTGCTCCCTCAACCCTCGTGGAGCAATGTACCAATCATCCTAAAGACGAAGTAGAACGACAGAAATACATATTTGTGTTCACATTTTCTTAAAGAGATTCAAGACACTACATTTACCAAGTTATTTGTAACTGGAATGGTTATTTGTAACTGGAAGCTTTTCTTTTACAAATGGTTATTTGTAACTGGAAGCTTTTCTGTATCCCATCCAGTACTGCATCCCCTTATAAAATAATTACTCAGTGGCTTGATATTAATTATAATTGTTTTGCCAACAGCTCAGGCTTGTTACTGACTAGCTCTTATATTTAAACTCTCCTATTTCTATTAGTTTATATTTTACCATGAAGCTTGTGGCTTCTTACCTGACATCTTGTTTCTCTGGAAGTTGCTCACGTATCCCTCAACTCAGACTTCTTTCTCCCTTAAGACAGGGACAAAGTCTCCCTAGGCTTTCCCACCTAGCTATTTGATAGCACAATTAATAAAAACCCAGAGACAGAAATTGTGGTTCAGTCTAAAGGTCAGAAAAGCAAAAAAGCCAGCCACTGGCTCTTACCTCTACCTCAGTTCAAAATGGAGACCCTGCCTTCAGGAATCTCAGAATGAGACTGTGTCTGAGAGTTGTCTCCTCCCATCTTATAGTCCTCTCTAAGGCTGGAATTAAAGGTATGCACCACTGCTGCCCCATTACTATGGCAAACTAGTGTGGCTACTGCGATTAAAGGTGTGTGTCACCACTGCATGGTCTTTAAGACTGATTAGTGCACCTGTTTTACTCTCTGAACTTCAGGCAAACTTTATTTATTAAAATACAAATGAAATATCACTACACTATATTCTGTTATGCTGTAGGCCAAAGGAGCTTTATTCATCAACCAATACAAGCATCACATATTTGCAACATACAGCAGGACATCCCAAATTAGTTATTGATGAAGGCAGGGAATATTTAGAAGCAAGAGAGATGAAGACTTTGCAGTGTCCCCTTCTTAAACATGTGTGTGCTTTGTACCATACAATTGATTATTTATTTAAAGGGTATTTAAATTAAAGCAAAATCAAAATACAAAATTTTGCATAAGTAACAGAAATAATAAAGCATCACGTCATATAATAACATCACTCAATTATATATATATGCACAATTATGATTCCAAATTATTTTTTCTACAAAAGGACAGTCTATCTCTTTTTTTTCTCTATTAGGTTTTTTTTTCATATTTATTACACATATTTCATTTCTTTTTTAAGTAACAGAAGGTGATATCCATCTAATGATCAAATTATCTGATGATGCCCTTCTCAGAATTTATTCCACATGTAAGCAGTTTCTGACTGTATGATTTATACTCTGCTCTCAAATGCTATCTAACAAAGAAGAAGGGAAGCAATTAAAATTATAATACACTGTAAAAAAAAAGAAATCCTTGCCATGAGATGCACTTGGATAATACCAAAGTCTGAGAAAAACTCACAAAAATATTCCAAACTGAAAATTAACATTTGAAAAAGCCTCCCTACAGTGTCCAAATACTGTACTGCTGTATATAGCTGGCCTGCCTGCAAAGGCATCTCCACTTGATTTAAAAAACTATTGCTGCTACCGTGGAATCATAAATAATTGTATTTTTACTTGGTCTCCCACATTGGGTACTCAGTCCTTCATAGGAGATAGAATTAGATTTTACCTCCTTTCACTGTAACCTTCTGGAAGCTAGGCTTCTTAAAATCTTTGGACTAATTTATAGGTGTGATTTGGAAGGAAGCAAATGTCATAAGACTATAATCTATATACTTTATAATTCTGATCTTTATGACAATCACTTTAATTATAGATTAAAATTGACATCTGCCTCACCTTATCCAATATTTACAAATTGTTACCTTAGAAGACATTGCAAGTTAAACAATGAGAATTAAAGGGAAGAAGAGAATGGTATGGAGGATGGCAACCATATGTTCAATGTAGTACAAAACAGTAATATGTACAATGAATACATTCAAAATTAAAATATTTAATAAAAGGAGCCACCAAAACCTTAAAAATAGTTGCTTAAGAGTAATTTGTTTGTAGATAGTGTGTGGAGGTCAAAAGATCTTTAAGGTGCATCTATTAAATTTCTTGCCAATTGTGTTTGTCTAGTAACCAAAGAAATGTGAAAGTCTCCTTCACCTTAGTGAACCTTTCAACAATCATCTCATCCTTCTAGACCTTGACTTGACTTTCCTCTGGGTACTTGCTAGGGAAAACTGTTCACTGTAATTTTTCTCTTTGTTTCCTTGAAATGCAAGATTTTGAAAAGCTTGTTGAAAACTTTATAGACATGGAAAGTTCTTCTCTAGAGCCATGTGTTGCAGAGTTGATCATCCCAGAAGCAGAGTCTGTATTCGTTGGCATCTGGAGGAAAGGAAGAACATAACTGTGTACCTGGCTTCAAATTCCTAAACTACTTATTGCAATGAAGAGCAATGACATTTGTTTAATTTTCTGTGGAGCGATGCTGATTAGCAAACATAGTTGGCTTCAAGTTCTGAAGCTCTCTCTGCTCTTTGAGACAGTTTTAGCCTTTGTTCTCTAGCCCAATATACTTTAATAAGGTCTTTTTGTCTCTTTACTTTGACCAAAACATTCCAGCATTTTACAATTGCTGAGAGAGAAACACCCAATTCAAAAGACTGATAAAGATTGTGCTTGAATAGAGTAGGGAAAATGGGTCTAAAATGTCTTTAGTTTTAACTATGGCTTGAAGAAATTCTGATTTAAAGAGCTGACATCTTAATAGTAAGCCCAGCATGTTACTAGGAATATTAAGATATCTACATTAGGGTCTCACAGTAGATTAGATTTGACATAAAACATAATTGGGAAACTTGTCCTACAAGATCCCCTATCCAGTCCATGTAAGGTTAACACAGAGCAATGAATTTTGTTTTCTGGCCAACATTCAGCAAGCTTGCACATACTGGTAGATTAGATTTCCTTTTGATGCTTCATGTGAGGCCACACATTTCTTAAGATCCTACATATATATCTCAAATGCGATTTTTTAAAACTTGCAAATTTTTTTTGCAGTGCTTTTTCAGGCTCTCCCGTCTTCATTTTTTTTTTCAAACTCTTAGTATTATTCTCATTGTTTCAAAGACATGGACTTCATATTTCACTTCATCTAATAGGAGTTTTTGTTTCCGCTCCTATAAAATATGGCTCAGATACATTTATCTTCAGTTTTCTTCTGCTTGCTAACAAACCGCATACCAAATAATGTGCATATGCTCTTTGTTCCTGCATTGGAGTGTTTACAGAGAACAAAAGGGGTTTTGTATGCAAATGGAATCCTCAGCACAGAGTTCCACCTAGTTAAACACCTAAATAAGCCCCCTGCAGAAAATTAGGTGTGAATTGTGCACCAGTGTCCTTAGAGGCATTAATTAGACCTGTAATTTTATCATGTGGGAAATGTGCTCCAGTCAGGAAACACCTGGTGAAGACAAATTTGAAAGGAAACAATCAAATTAAGGTGTCTTGATAAACAGCCCTGAAATATTAAACAAAGCACATTGTGATTAAACAAATGGGGGACGCTACAGATACAAAAGAAAGCTCTAGCTAAGGCTCCTCCAATCAGGAAGAGGGAAAATTAAACATGCGATTATATTACTGAAATAAATATTACTAAGAAAGA